>WYDI02007833.1:0-83162 GCA_009867235.2 Psittacus erithacus | reverse complement strand
CAGTAGCTACAAACATCGGTATTATCAGTACTGTTCCCAGACCGAAAGTCATAAACACAGCGCTGCACCAGTCACTATGAAGGATAAAAATGACTGCTACTGCTGAACCCAAGACACAGATGTACTAGGGAACTGCTCAAACTAACATTAGATGTGAAGGGAGTCCCAAGTTCCACTGGCAAGGCATCTCCACCTTTGAAAAAGCATTTTAAGCCCATTTTACAATTTTTTCTACTTATCTTAAGACAAATATTATTAGACGTTTTCAGTTATAGCAATTTCACTTGTATCCTCCTAACTTGCTAAATATTCCCAGACAAAACAAAACAAAACATCAGTTTCCAGGGCATTCAGCTCCAAACAAAAAGGTCTTCCCCTAAAATACCCTATGAGACCCTTGGCTACTGATCCTCTTGTCTTTCTCAGCCAGATACAGAAGTGCCTCCTCGTTTGGTGGAGCTGCCTGTTCCTGTTCTGCTATTACAATAGAAGGGAGGGCCCTGTAAACCTGCCCCAATCTCCATCCCCTAGAAAGCCCCTGCAAGAAAAAGTGTTTGGGGTTGCTACACACCAATGGAAGTGGTTCTATAGGCATTTGCTTTTCTTTCAATGAAAACTTCTGTGGGCAAAAGCCCATTTATCTTACTATCTCTGAGTCATGGACCACTTTTTATCAACTGAGAGTTTTGATGGAAGATTTTCAACCAGCGTTAATCATACCTACCAGCAGGTCTGTAAGGATCTCCCTGAGACTTTGTGCCAGACTATCATTTTAATACCAGGAAACTGACTGAAATGCTAACTAAAAATAGAATAATAAAATGTTCAAGTATGAATGCCATAAGGACTAAGCAGAAAGGCCTTTGCAAAGAAAATCGTGGCTTAGTAATCTATCTAAAATTACATCAGCATATTAATAAAGTCAGGGCTGAAGCAGAACTAAGTGATGTCATTTGATTGGAAATCCAAAAACCGTTTGACAAAAACCTCAATGATTTCACAATTAGAATAAAGGGTAATTAAAATAGCAAGAGAAATTTTAATAGCAGGATTAAGGGGTTGAACACCCTTGCGCAACAGGAGAAAACCAGGAGAAGGTAGGTGAAAATGTGTTACAGGCTGTGATATGCTCCCGCAAAAATAAATGGTATCCAAGTAGTGCTTCTACATACTGCAGGGTTCAATCCCTAGGCCATAAAGTTCTGGAGATACAAATGCAGATACAGGGATACAGAGGCGGGCTGATGACCTCATAGCCCCTGCACCTTGCATTATTCCTCTTCTGGTCTCTCTGTAGCATTTCCCTTGTACCACACTGCAGCTGTTAGAAAGGAAAGGCACAGTGGTCAAGAGCAAATTTATTCATTAAACAAAAAGATTAAGATGAAAAATGGAAAATTTACCTTCTTCTGAAAACTGGCACAAAAGAACCAGGTATTAAAGATTAAGAGTTTGTTTTTCTTTAGCAGTGTTCCCACAAGATACCAGGCCCTGCTGTGCCAGGGTTACCATGGTTATCACTATTGATTAGTAAATAGTGTTATTAACTCCCATGTAAATAGTTAATGACTGACAATTCTGAAATAGATGTGGACCTTTTGAGTAAATAGACTTTTTTTTTTTTAATTGAATAGCAGCTGGTTGAACACTTGAACTGCAGCTTACATTTTCTCCCCTGCTTCACTTCTATTCCGTTGTGTTTTGTTAGCCATTGGGATAAGTATATCCCAATGGCTAGTGTGTGCAAGGAAAGGGGGAATGTCAAATACAATATAAATTAAATCCAATACTGGTCCAGAGTTCAGGCTTATCTGGTCCAAAGACAAAGGGACAAATAAGTAGCTGGTAATCATTAGGAGAAATACTGGATAATTTCAGAAAAGCCTTCTAAAGATAGCTGCTCCAGGTCTCCAGGAATAGACTTGTCTCTCTAGCTTAGTCACAACAGCAGCTACACATCTCACTGCTGAACATCATCACGTAAAAGCTCTGAAAATGTTTGTTAGACATGAACTGAGCAGCATATTTTTGTGAAATGGAAAATTGGACTTCTTATCCTATTAGGGGAAGCTGAACATTAAATTTGCCTGATGTCACAGCATCTTTGCAGAAGAAATCGGGCCAGAGCCCAGCCACTTTCCCCTTCACAAAAGCGACCTCAGTAGGTTATACAGTGAACCAGCAGCGGACTCTTGAGGACATCAGATGATTGAAGTGACTTGGATATACCCTGACATGGTCCATGTCACAGTGCTTCCCTACTTTCTACATGCAAATAAATGTGATGGGGCTTTTGGTTGTAGTGACTGGATGCAAATGCAGGCATCCTGACTGATTGTTCTGCAATATTTATCTGTTTTTCCATATAAATTATTGCATGTGGAATAGTGTTGGCATGAAAGTTATGCAGTGGTTATCAACACTCAGACTCAAATATGCATGCCTGTACATGCAAAAAATGTTCAGGTATCACAACTTACACCAGACTTGTCAGTCCTGAATTCACACAGCCACAGGCACTCAAGTCAGGAGCAGAAACAATGCTGTGTGATTTAGGTGACCATCCACAAGCATCATAAACAAATAAGAAGCAGTTGCAGCTCAAAGTCGTTCCTGGGAAGAATTCAGTTCTTAGCTAACTAGTTAATAGGTGCAAATGTTTGCTTTTGTAGATAGTGAACTTTTCTAGGTAATTCGCATGTCAGTGAAAGATGGAATGTCTAGTCTAAGCAAGATAAATCTGCATAGCTACAGCAGCAGCGTAACAGCAATTCAGGTCAACTGAGAACCAGATCCAAGCCTTTAAAAAAGGAATCTGAAAACAGGAAAAAACAGAACTAAATTAAATGGATTCATTATGTACTGCTAATTGTTTGCTCAGCTTTGTTTAGGAACAAAATGCTAAAGAATAAAAACAAATTACCAGTGGGCAGTTCTGGGTTGCCCAAGGTATGTTCTGCTCAGCTTGTTACTTAAGCATATAAGGCAAATTTAAACAGAGACCAAATTAATCCAAATAAAAAGATTTTAGTAATACCATGCAAGGAGCCTGGCAATGCAAATTCTCAATCAAAAATGTTGTGTTAGCTATCTTCAATATGCCAGCTAATCTCTACATATAATCCTAGCAGAAACAAGATCCAGTTGGTTTTACCTTACTGTAAATAGACAAAATAAGCCCTCAGCTGGTGATTTAAAACTGGCTTTCACTAATTGTATGATGATACCTGTCTGAGTATCTCATCTTTTCTCATTGTGGAGGAAATATGGCAGAAATCTGGGTTTCAGTGGTAGGGAATAAAGCCCCAAAGCAGATCCTTTTTGAAGGCTCTGCTTGTATAGCACATACTATAAAAATTCCCAGCCCCTGCCAGGACCACTGGTGCTATGGTGACATAAATACAGAGGGCTGCCTGGAATTCTGTATGTTATTAGCATATCAGACACACAATTATTTTGGTTATAAAAAGAAATCAGTAAGATTTTGGTTTCCAAAATCTGCAAATAGAAACATTCTTTACTGCACAGGAAAAGATGAGGGACTTAGGACAAGAAAAAAGCCATGAACATTTTCAAGAGGCCTTTGTGTACTTTCATTAAAGCCTTTCTTTATTTCAAATTGATTTGTCTTTGAACTGTCAAGAGAACATTTTATAACCTATCTTATAGACAGAATAATCATATGCTAAAGAACTGACTCTTTGAACAGAGCCTGAGCTGCAGATGCACGGTCTGACCATAGGAATTTTCATGTTTCTTTGGAAGAATTCTGCAAGTGAGAGAACATTGAAAAATGTGAACATAGTTATGAAAGATGGTTCTTACTACCAGGAGGCTCACTGGCGCTGCTTTGCTATTGCAGACAGGTCATAGGAGCATGAAAGCCAAGCAAACGTAGCAGGGCTGTAGAGTAAATGCAAACTGGGCTCTTAGCCAAAGCCAACTCACAGCTCCTTGCAAGAGCAGGCAAAGCCAAACTCTGCTGCCCTAGGGAAGAGACAGTAAGCAGGAGAATGCACCATACTCTTTTTAGAAAGGGGAACATAGAGGGGCCAGCAGTGGTGGATGTGGAGTAGAAGTGTCCTAGAGAGCTGAGATCTGGCTTGTGCTGCTAACAGGAGCAGTACAGCTGGGGGTCAGTCACAGGAAGGACAGCTTTGGCCAATATCTGTTGCTCTCCATGTGTTGTCCCAGACCCTCAGCCTTCTTTTCCAGGTTCTACCATAGTACATGGAAAGCTCATGGCTTTTGGTGCCTACCTTTCTTGTGGCAAAAGCTGACACTACTTCTGGGATTTAGAAGTATTTGGGAAAAGCATGGCAAAACATTTTAATGTTTTCAATGCTGCAGTAGCATGCAGTATTACTACACAACTTCACAAAATAATAAATGTCACACAGTTTTCTTTAATGTTCAGTGAGTTTATCTTAAAGAAGGCTGAAAAGCTAGAACAACTTTAGGATGCATCAAATACCTTTATCCCAAGAGCTCAACAAACACAATACCAAAAGCTTCCCACTTGACTTATTTGCTCGAGAATACCATCATCATGTATTTGTTGCAGGCGAATTTCACCACACTGGGTATTTCAGCTTTACCTTGTAAGGAGAATAAAGTCAAACAGGAGGTTGCTGAGGAAATTATAAGTTTAAGATTTGAAGATGAATTTAACCCAGGTCTCCAGTCTTCTTATCTCATTAGTGTAGCCATGATCTCCAGCAGCCATGGCATGATACTCAGAGCCACCATGGCTGAGGCTAGCAGATTGAAAGTGTTCAGCTGATTAGGAATTCTCATTTCTTGTCTGAGCTCCTTCAAGAGTATGTCATTTCACTTTAATGAATTCATTCCACATGATACCGCTGTGTTTCTATGAATATGGATTAATCTTCTGATTGCTGTAGCAGCTACAGAAAAGAAGACAGGGAAGTCAGAGACTTTTAAAGGTGCCACCATGCAGTTCTACAACTTCTGCAAAGGCCAGCTCTTGCTTTCCTCCCAGCTATTTCACAACAGTTTGTTTACTCACAGTTGATGCTCCTTTCAATGCTAGCATTCCCCTGCTCAAAGAGTTTTCAAGGTAAGCTTTATTAATAATCACATTACAAAGGAGACATAAGAAAAATGGGGATCATTGACTTCTACATGAGACACTAAAAGAAGGAAGGAAAGAAGGTGGGAACAATTATATGTGGTTCACATTCAGGCCTTCAGCTGTGGATGCCCAGGGAAAGCACAATGATACCTTCTTTCCATTGACCATGTAATGGCAATGGCTGGTGGTCCTGCATCTAAAATGGTCTGAGTGGCTCACTTGATTCACAGTTTCACTCCCTTGTCAACTGTGGTGGCTCAGCCAGGATCTTGGAGGACTTGAATGAGGCCCTTGATTTTTCTGAGTAGCAAAGGAAAAGATACAAAAGTACACATGATGCTGGCTCTCAAAGACAGGAACAATACCCTCTGCCTTTGTATTTGGACACAAATAATACTAGGAAACTCTCAGTGTGGCCAGAAGGCAGTTCTGGCTTGAAGTCTCTGTGAGCACTCAAGGGAGAGCTGGCCACCTACTACTTCCCATTATTCTATGTGCAACTAAGGAAAAGGCAGAACTTTTCAGCTTCTTAACAAATAAACAACCAACCAGCTGAAGCTTGGTCTATTGAATTAATGGATAGTATTTTACTAAACCATAAGCTTTCTTTTTCTCAGAGCACCAGCATTATGGATCCTCCTTATATTTGCACTAGACAAATACTTAAAATATCTCAGCAATTATTTCATGTTGGCACAATAATAGCTTGACTAGAAAAGATCTTCTACAAGGATGTTGTGAGGCTATGTAGAGAGAAAGTTAGAAAGGTGAAGGCACAGATGGAACTAAATCTGGCAGCTGCCATAAAAGATAGTAAAAAGTACTTTTTCAAAAGTAGTAGCAATAAAAGGAATGCTAAGGAGAACCTCTGTCCTCTCCTGATACTGGAGGAAACCTAGTGACTGAGGATGAGGAAAAGGCTGAGGTATTTAATGCTGCCTTTGCCTTAGTCTAATTAATAGTCACATCAGGGTACTCAGCTCCCTGAGTTGGATGGGGAGCTGATTGAAGTCCCCACAATTCAGGAAGAAATGGCTAGTGACCTCCTGCTCTGCTTAGATATATACAGGTCTATGGGGCTGGATGGGTTACACCTAGGAGTGGTGAAGGAGCTGGCAAAGGAGCTTGCTAAGGCACTCTCTGTCATCTATCAACAGTCCTGGTCTAGTGTGCAACCCAGAGGGTTGAAGGTTGGCCAGTGTGACACCTCTCTACAAAAAGGGCAGGAAGGAAGACCCTGGAAACTACAGGCCTGTCAGCCTGAGCTCAGTGCTGGGGAAGGTCATGGAGCAGAGGATCCTAAGTGACATCATAAAGCATATGTGGGAAAACAGAGGGATCAGGCACAGTCAGCACAGGTTCATGAAGGGCTGGTCCTGCTTGACCAACCTGATAGCCTTCTACCATAAGGTGGCCTGCCTGGTTGATGCGGGAATGGCTGTGGACATTGTCTATTTGGACTTTAAGTAAAGCATTTGACACTGTCTCCCACAGTGTTCTCCTGGAGAAATTGGCTGCTCATGGCCTGCATAGGTGTATTCTTCACTGGGTTGGAAACTGGCTGGATGGTCGAGCCCAAAAAGTGGTGGTAAATGGTACTACATCTAGTTGGTGACTGGTCACTAGTGGTGTCCCTCAGGGCTTGGTGTTCGAGCCAGTGTTGCTTAATATCTGGATGAGGGGATTGAGTGCACCCTCAGTAAATTTGCAGATGACACCAAGTTGGCTGGGAGTGTTGATCTGCTGGAGGGTAGGAAGGCTTTGCAGAGGGATCTGGACAGCCCAGATCAATGGGCTGTGGCCAATGGTACGAGGTTCAACAAGGCCAAGTGCTATGTCCTACATTTGGGCAACAACAACCCCATGCAACACTACAGGTTTGGGGAAGAGTGGCTGGAAAGTTGTCGGTGGAAAAGGACCTGGGGGTGCTGATTGACAGCTCAACATGAGCCACCCTGTGTCCAGGCAACCAAAAAGGCCAACAGCATCCTGGCCTGTACCAGCAATAGTGCAGTCAGCAGAGCCCGGGCAGTGACCATTCGCCTGTATTCAGCACTGGTGAGGCTGCACCTTGAACACTGTGCTCAGTTCTTGGCCCCTCACGGCAAGAAAGACATTGAGGTGCTGGAGCGGGTCCAGAAAAGGGCAACAAAGCTGGTGAAGGATCTGAAGAATAAGCCTTATGAGGAATGGCTGAGGGAACTGAGATTGTTTAGTCTGGAGAAGAGAAGGCTCAGGGGGGACCCTATTGCTCACTACAACTAATTGAAGGAGGGTGTAGTGGGGTGGGGATCAGTTTCTTCTCCCAAGTAATAAGTGATAGGACAAAAGGTAACGACCTCAAGCTGCACCAGGGGAGGTCTAGATTGGATATTAGGAAAAATTTCTTCACAGAGAGGGTGATCAGGCATCAAAGCAGGCTTCCCAGGGAAGTGGTTGGATCACCATCCCTGGAATTGTTCACAAACTGTGTAGATAAGGCCCTCAGTGACATGGTTTAGTGGTGGTCTTGGCCGTCCTGGGACAACAGTTGGACTTGATGATCTTAGAGATCTTTTCCAACCTATCTGATTCTGTGATTCTATGATTCTTATACTTGAGAGTACAGTGAATGGTTGTCTTACTAAGAAAAGCCTAACCCTTAAAAGGGCTCGTGTTCTTCTTCTAATGACTCACTTCAGGAGAGGTAGATAGGCAGGAAGGATGATTCATCGTGGGACACCTACTGTACACTATTCTGGAATACATTTTTTGCATCTCTCTCCCACTCTACCTATCAGAAAGGGATAAATAAGACCATAAGGGCTTGGGGATTCAGAAAGAAGGAGAAATTGGTTGAAAGTCAATGCTGGCAATGGGGTGTTTTTAGAATTGAGTAAAAAAGTTGTGACGGCAGCACAGTAATGTATTGGCCTTGCAGGTCAGATTGGCCTTAACAGATATAACCAATAAATCTGTAAGACTCAGGATGCAATATTGAGTCAAAAGTTCAGCTACATTCTCAGGCTTTGCCTCTCAAGCTTTTTCAAAGTGCAGCTTCTATTCCTAGCCCTATTTCCCCAAAGAGCCCAGGAGTGAAATATCAGGGAAAACAAGAGCAACAGATACAAGCAATTCACTCACAGGCTCGATGTGGCAAAAGGAAAATTACACCGTCACAGTGTCATGCTTTTCTGAAACTTACCTTTGAAAAGAGTTCAAGAAAACCAACTCAATGATATACTTTGTTATCACAGAATATTTGTTGGAGGTTCAGCCAAGCATTAATTTTTCATTCCAGCAAGTTGTGTTCCAGTCCAAAAGGTCGCACAGGAAAATGAATTTTAGGGTGCTGTCCACATGCCCAGGCCACAGGTGCTCCACTCACTTCCAGCAATCACTAGAAAAGGAAAAAATCATCCTGTAAAAGGCCAGGGTATTAGTAAAAATGAGTGGTGAAGCCTATGCAGAGATTATGCAGCTGTAGCTGGCTTGAACGTTCACTTAGAAACATTAAATGATGATCTAGCAGGACTGATAGCCATACAGCAAGTAAGAACAGTGACTGAATAATCTCTACACCTGCAATTGTGAGTGCTGAAGATGGCAGAATAGGATACATGGGCTGGAACTTGACCAGAAAGCTGCATTAACAGAGGGCATTCATAAAAATGCCATGGGATCATTTATAAACACATTTAGTGACAATTCATCTCTCTAGCTATTAGAAATGCACAGTCTGCAGCAAAACGTTCTACAGCACAATGCCTGTGCTGGGAGATTTGTCTCTTGAGAATACATTGCTATGTCCTACAACACTCTGGGTTCACTTCTGTCCTCTGAACTCAGCCCATCACAGATATATATCCTATGGTAATTATCCTGCAGTGACAGAGAAAGGTTAAGCTAAATAGAAGGGAAAATATTATATATAAAATATAAACATAATGGTCTGCTGGAAGTTTGCATGTTCTCAGTTAGGTGTAGCCATTTAACTCAGCCAGTCTGGATCCCTGACTATTGCAGGTGGTTTTAAATCAGCAGGAGTTTGTAGGCACACATTTTCTTAGAAATGTGATTGCTATTCCACTGCTTCACTTGGAGGCCTTGCTATCCAGGTATGTAATAACGCTGGCAACATAATGTCCTTGTGCCATTTGGGTAAAAGAGCCCATGTGGAATTTAAATCCTCTTTAGATGGGTAACAAATCATTTGGGGTTCTTAAAGAGCCAAGTCCTTGAAGTGTGGGGCTGGCTGACAAATAGAAGCATTAGCTGAATATCATTCACACAAGTTAGCCATTACTGAACAACTTCGGAAGACTGAACCCTGTAGCTTGCTTTACTGAACGTATTCTTCCAGCTCTGGTGCCACTGAGCATATGGACCAAATCCCCACCCTCAACCAGGAGTATTCCTGAATTAAGGATAATAAGATAAAGCATGTTTTCATACTTATGTATCTACATTACACTGGGGGGATTTTTCAAAGGAGCATTTGTTTGGTGAACACAGAAACTCTGCTTTCATCTGCTCAGTAGTGGCTGCAATGAGCAAATAAATATCTGAAAGAAACGTATTGCTAGCTTCTGAACTACAACAGGTTTACCAGCATCTCCTAGGACATTTCACAGCCATACACATGCCTGGCAGTAAATAGGTACATTCAGCACAAGACAGATTTCCTTCTGTTACTTGTCTATGAGACGAGTCTACACAAGCTCTCTCCCAGCACCAATTTCTGAGTTAGGTTCTCACAACTGGGGCACTCATAAATGGCAACGCTTTAAGAAGGGTTGCCATAATTCAGGTTTTTAAGCGAGATTCAGGCTCTAAATTCACACAGACACTTCCATACCAAAAACTCAGACAAAACAGGCAAACACTGGAAATCCATAGTCTGCACTCTTAAACTGCTAGAAGAGCCCTGGCATGGTTGCATCCTGTGCAAACTCTATAGCACTCAACAAAACCCTTCCCAAGCACAGAGCAGTTGTTAGCACAGAGCAGAGGCTACTCCCAGTAGGTACTGTGGATACAGCCTTCTTATTTTGAAGGCTGGGTTTTGACAGTGTGTGTGTGCAACAGTTGATCTCAATGCCTGAACACAGTTTAATACATGTTTAATTTCCTAGTGGAAATCTATAATAGATGCTTCTGAAATTTTCATCCTGCATCTAACTGTCAAGAGTGGAAGTGCAGAGCATCACTGAGCTATTTAGTGCCTGTGAGAGAGCTCCAGAACAGTGGGCACTGTGCTCTAATTCAGCCAGATGAGATCCTGAAAACTGGTATCTAGCAGCTAAGCTAGGGATTTCTAACTTCAGCATTATCAAGAGTCTCAGGTTGCCAAAAGCTCAGAGCCTTGGACTACTGCTGGAACTGCAGGTGCCTTTGTCCCAGTGAATGCTTTTGTTTACCTCTGACTGCCTGGGAATGGGAAGTTTCTCCTTTTCACTGGTGACTCCATGCAGGAGCTGGGTTTCTGCTAGTCTGGTAGCACACCTGAGGGCCAAGGCCAGCAATGCTGGGAACACTGGAGCAGGCACAGCATGCTGCCATGCACCTCCCTGTCACCAGCAAAGGAAACCCAAATACATCAACCTCAGCGACAGCTCTGGCT
This sequence comes from Psittacus erithacus, assembly GCA_009867235.2. Lineage (NCBI taxonomy): Eukaryota > Metazoa > Chordata > Aves > Psittaciformes > Psittacidae > Psittacus > Psittacus erithacus. Next base: position 72,465 of record WYDI02007833.1, on the reverse strand, counting down.
CTGCAGCACAGAAATCAGACTCACTGCTGATCAATAGCCTGCCTGCTCAGCAAACTGAGGCTGACAAGCAAAGCTAGGCAGGCTTTCCAGCAACCCTTGTCAAGCCACAGGGCACTTTGCCAGGAAAGATATGGCAGAGCATAAAGCATGACTATGTCAAAAGCTGTCCTGGGCTCTCGTTCAGGTTCTCCACTCTGGCTTGTGTTAGCAGGACGACTGAAAAGGTGGAACAATCCTGCCCTGCACCAGACCATACCTTTGTGTCCCCCACAACCTGTCCTGTGTTGTGAAGGAGCTGCTGTGCTTCATCTCCATCTGCACAGCAGCAGGCTTCCTGCTGCTGGGAGGTGATCCCATCGGGAAGCATTCACTATCTGCACTGCCCAAGGGTAGTTTCAATGGATGTGGGCTGAAGACACACGTGGGTTTTGGGCTCCATAACCATAAAAGACTGCAAATAAAAGGAATGAATCTGTCCTGAATGGAGGAGGTTGTAAATTCCCCTGAAAAATGATCCTAGCAATTTGCAAACAGTTATGGCAATAGGTTTGATCACAAAATTTTATATTTGTGGCATTTCTGCAAGTGTCACTTTGTGAAGGTATGTACTCTGCAACTGAGTCAGGCTTTTTCCTTCTGATACCTGAAGTGTTAATTATTATTCTTTAAAACACAATTACTGGAAATTTGCTCCCAGTGGAGAGAGGTTTGGCTTACAGTGATACCCTCCAACAATACAAATCCTTACACTAAATCTTTTCTTTAAGCACAATCTTATTTTATGAAAGACAAAGACATGGCTGCATGTATGTGTGTGTACACGTGCATATAATTTGTGGGATTTGATTAACTGTGTATAAACCCCTCATTGTATCAGAATAAACAGTCATTTTTGAGGGCTGGCTCCAGGCTCTGTTCTGTATCTGCTGTAGGATAACAGGCTCTTAACAGTGATCAGAGCTACTGGTCTCCTGTCTAAAAAAGAATTCATGCACTGCAAGGTATTTAGTGTTGCCTTAAACTCCCAACCTAACTTCTCTGTGCTCTGTCTACAGTCTCCTGTTACTACTAGGTTCCCTTTTTTGAAGGAAAAGCCCTCTAATTCTGCTCCAGAAAAGCAGATTGTCTTAATTAGTTCTCTCTTAACACTGGCTTTCTTGCTAGAGACTCTATTCACACACAACCAAAAGATGCTTGCAATGACACCCAGCAGACTTCTGAAGCAAGGCAGCTTCCAAGTGGAATAGAGTATTTTTTTAGTTTTGTGTTAGAATAGCAAAGCAAAATATGCACAAAAGCTCATGCCTGCAGTGTCTCTTATGCCTTTTAGATCTCCGGCAGAACTGCAGTCATCTCAGTGTCACGTAGCTAAGTTCATATCACTCTGTTTGCCTTGACTGCCCGTCATTAAAAGCTCATATCTGACCACAGGCCTTCCATCATTTCTCCGAGATAGCACTGTTCAGCTGTTGACAGGTCTTGATATTTCATCCGTGTCTGCTGGGAATAACATCTAGCTCTTATTTTCTGGTCCCAGAAATGAGATTAATCTTCCTGTCCTTAAAGATCACACCACTGAATTCAGTAAGGAAATGTTCATGATTCTCATGAAAATAAACTACCCAAAACCTCCACAGTTATATTTTAAGTTCGGACTGAACTTGTCTTCCTGAAGTCCTCTCCTCAGAATGGCAGTGAAGCCCATTTCAAGCTGCCAGCTCAGATTTACCATGGTGATAAAGTTGATGTCCTCAGGTGAGCTGGCAGTCCCACACAAGGCAGTATTTTCACACACTGCCTGTTCTCTGAAGAATGTCAAACCACTTCACAGCAAGAAATAATATAATGAGGATATGACTCCCTTTGGAAAGGAAAGCAGAGCAATGTACAGAAAGGTCCTGGCCAAGATCAAAGTAACTTATTCCAGATGTTGATCTACACATGGCTGCAGATTAAACAGGGAAGGCAGAAGCATTTTCTTCCACCACTCCCTTCCCAAGTCCCACAGCAGGGTCAAAACAGCCCATGAAAATAAACTGATGTGAGTGTGGAGTTAATTCAACTTGCTATCAGCTGCAGTCATTCAGGAGTTGCTGAACACCCCATCCAAGTGTCCTTGTGATGACCTCCAGGGCACAACCAGCACCCACTCCAGTTGTCCTAGTTTAATTTGCTGACATATGAGCCCACAATGCCACTCTGCCTGATGCAACAGCTTGGACATAAAAGGCACAACACTAATTGCAAACAATGATTCTGTACAAAGATGTGGGCATACACCACTGCATGTTCTCATCCAGTATCAGCATAAGATGTTGGAAAGCAGCAGAGACAGGACTGCATGTTACAGAAAACAACAGTGAAGGGTGATGGTAAGAGTTCATGGAAATATGAAGATCTGAGATTTTAGTGAGTTCTTGTCAAAACAAAAACATTTTTGTTTGCAGATGGAAAATCATCATCCAAACTTAAAAAATCTCACTGGGATGAACCTTGTGGTTTAATTCTTATTCTTACTGAGGTTTAATACACAGGTGAAACAGCAGTTGTCAGTCATGCTAACCCTTGCTATGGAGAGACGGGATATTCTTACGAAGTATTTTAAGCAAACCCATGATCTGTTAGTACCCCTGAAGCTACTCATGTGCTTTGATGTATGGCGTTGCTCTCTAAAGACAGCCGGAACTTGATCTGCTCAATAAAGAAATACCCCAACCAATTTAGCTAATCCCCTGCCCAGCTAGCCTTGCAAATGCTTATCCTTGAGTATCCACCTTGCGTGTCCATCTCCATCCATTCTCATTTTCAGAAGAGATTTCTGGCCTTTAGAGCTGACAGCTCTTCGACTCTTGACAACATGCCAAACAGCCTGGAAACTGCAGTGCTGTGTGGAGGTATTGGCAAGCCCTGACAAACGTGCTGCGGTACTGAAGGCTGCCCAAACCCAGCTATGTAGATCTGATGTGGGCTGCTTTATCCTGCTGCTTCATGATACACCACTATTCATCTTCCAGGCCAAGTCCTCCGCTGATACAACTGGCAATACTTCACTGACTCCAGCAGATGTGCTGCCCTTCACTCACCAGAGGCTGTCCCTGTGAGTCACCTTGTCCTTCTCTTGTGGCTGTATCTAACCAACTTGTCAATGCTTTCCTAGCTCCACCTGCTCAGAAGAGTCCTGCCACTCCACCAGGGGGGTAGCATGAGATACCCCTCACAAAGTGCCAATGATGCAAATTCCAGCCAGCACTGGGCTGGTCCCTGGGCATTGCTATGCTCTGAACAGGAGACCTCTGGTAGCCTCTGGAGCACAGGGACCGTGTCCTTCTGTGCATTATCCAGAGCTCAGGGCCCACACAAACAAGATGAGAGGCTTGGTTAGCGTCCAGCCTGGTGCCTGATGAAATCAGTGTTGGAAATAATAGCAGAGAGAGGGGAGAGACTGTAGGAGATGGGGAGAGACTGTAGGAGATAGGGAGAGGAACATTCATTTCCACAGGTCAGGTCCCCACAAAGACATCAGGGCCTTATTCTGGGTGATATAAAAATAAATGTCAGATGGCTCTTTCTCAGTTAATCAGGCTTGGTTTTGCCGTGGTTACATCTCCTTCACAAGTAGCACTTTTCCCATTCTAAAGCCAAAGAAAAAGCCACCTAGTATCTGACTTCTGAACAAGCAATACTGAAAGCAATTCAGTCTCATTTCTGTGGACATGTTTGCCCCATTATTTTAGCACAGCTGTGTAATCCCTGAGTAATTAAAATGGCTCCTCAAAGCTGTCACTCTTGTCTGCCTTCTGATCCATGTCAATGCCGATCTGTTCAGCTGTGTAGGAATATTAAGTGTGCCTGATATAGCTAAGTCTCCTCAGCTTTTATCCAAATTGTCTCTTCAGCATCATCATCAGCTGAGCAGAAGGACAAATTCTGCTTTTACTGTAATCTCAGATTAATCTGTTGCTTTAAATTCAGTTTTAGTGTATTTACACCAGTCTGATAGATATCAACATTACACAGCAACAAAGCATTTCAAGAGGACATGAAGAACTTTTTAGATATAACAAGGGAGCAGAGTTTTTAGATACAGCAAGGGAGAGAGTAGATTAAGAAAACCAGTAATAATTGGGGTGAATATGAAGTAGCCAGTCACTCAAAGCAGCTGAGACCTTTGGAACTTTAAAGAACCCACAATATTTTCAATAAGAAATAAATAAGTAAAAAAGCACAGCAAGTGAGGAAATGAAGAACCTTGCATGAGAGCCACAGAAGATCATCAAAGCTAAAATAAGAAGGTTTTGGACCATTTGCATCTTGTGGGGTATTCCCTGCTTTGCAAATAGGCTGCACTAATAGCTGTGACAATACTGGGCCAAGGAGACCTCAAACAGGGCAGCTTTTGGGAGACACGAGTTAGGACCATGTGGAAGAGAGAAAAGCAAATACAAACACAGATGTTTGATTAGAAGAAAGCCCCCAAAGAGCATCAAGGCAGAAAAAAAATTTGAACAGAAGCAATGGGGATGGGTGGGCAATGTGACAGGACTTCGTGGAGTCAAATGGCAGCAATAAAACTCCCTTTGCAACTCTCCTGTGCTTAGGCTAAGCTCTGAGGTCATACCAGTGCCATCCTCTCCCTATACAGCCATGTTAGAGACCCCTCTATACAAAGCACCATGCTTCGTGCATTAGCAATGGACTGAGGAGCACCTGCAGAGCAGTGAGTATAAAAGCAGGATGATCTGCTGTGCTGAACAAGGCAGCTGAGAGAAGGACATGTTGCTAGCAGCACACAGATTAAAACTTGATGCAGTGTCTGAGTTAGGAGCACAGATGCTCCAGACTGAGCAACTCAGAGATGTGTCAAAAGGGCAGGCAGCCAGCCTTCTCACACCAGAGATACCTCCTATACCTTGCCCCAGTTTTATCACTTCAGTACCTCTGGCATAAGAAGGAGTGATGTGGGACTCCATACTATGCCTGCACTGTTCTGCAGGACAGTCATCCCAAGAGGTTCCTGGATACATCTTGCATGCAGACCATTGATCCTACGTCCTTGAAGGCATCGCCAGAGAGCCTCATCACTTCAGCAGATATGTCTGGGCTTACAGGTGACACCAGGGCACTCTAAAACAAGTCTGCATGGGAAGGAGAGCTGGCTTTCCTTCTTTTTTCCAAACACCACTTCCCAGGATTCCTTATAATGCAGGTTTTGCACATGGGATGTGGACCAGTTCTTGTCGAGCTATTTGTGGCCTTCCTGGAGTGAAAAGATGGGGCAGTGGTGTTAGCACACAGACTTGCAGGAGTGATGTCTGGTGACTAGCCTCTATCCACAAAGCCATGAGCCTGTCTTGGTAGATTTCTATCAGATGTTTCAGATCCATCTCTCTCTTGCATTATTAATAGCAGCATCCACAACCACATTAAGCCTCATTTTCAGCTCCTTTCAATAGCTTATTCTCAACCCCTGTCCCTTGGAAATGAGTCCCTAGCCTGTTAACTCTCTCACTGCTTGTGAGATATAGCAGCTACTCAGAGGCAGTGGCACTTCCTTCAGGCACATGTGGTTTTCCATCCCAGAAAAGCATGGGATGTGCACCTGCATGTCCCTGATATCCAGCAAATGCTCCAAGAAATCACTCCTCTGAGACACAGATGTCTGAGCTTTTCTGCTGTCTTTCCTCATGCACATCCTCCAATGGGTACTGTGACCACCCCACAGACAGTCTAAAGGATGCAGGGTCAGGCCCCCTGCATGCTCAGGAGAGCTCTTGTGCACAGCACTGATGCTGGGGAGTAGAGACATGCCATACTCCGAATGTGCTGGGTTACTCCTGCATTACTCCAAGGTGTCCTAGCTAAGAGGATGTAATCTATCATGGGCTGTTCTTGTTCTTCAGGACCTGAAGGATGCACCATTCTTTTCCTGTACAGCAGGGCTGGGTCTTTTTTGATATGACAAAGGTCATATATGTGAAAATATACCTCCCTTAAAAGAAAAGAAAACAAACAAAAGACCACACATGCACACAAAACCTCACATACAACTATTTACATAAAATTTAAATAAGACTTTTTCTCATCACACAAAACACTGCTCTCCTCACCATGGGAGAGCTGCCCTGTTCACAGAATACACAGCAGAGCAGGTGACACTCCTGCAGATGGAAGGAGAAGGACTTTGGCGCATCCTCTGGGGCCCATGAATGCCTACTTGGGCCCAGAGATCCTGTAGGAGGGACAATACAGCTTCAAACCCCTGCAGCAACCCTCCTTGATGCCCTTGACCACAGCACAATGGCTCTGGGAAGGAGGACATGCACCAAGCACTAGTAAGCCAGTGCTCAGGTTGGGCTGTGTGTCTAGCCTTGTCTGTACCACAGGGAATGAAACAGAAGGACACAATTAGCACAGGCTCTAAGCACGGATGCTTTCAGCTTCAGCAGCCCCTGATTCAATTGCTGGCATCCACCCAGGCAGCAGCTGTCACCTACCTTCCCCTCCAGTGAGCTAGGAGAGGTTTGTATGAGGAATCAGAAGTAGTGATTTTCCTTGACAGAAAAGGTCTGGAAAACAGAGGGCTTTGTATCGGGCAGGGAGGGGTATCACTTTCAAGGGCACACCTCTGCATTCAGTTCACTTTCCAGACCTCAGCCAAGCCCTTAGCTCCTTACACCCCCTTTTTTTTTCTTACCCTAAATCTTCAGAGCTTCTCTTTTTAAAGGAAAGGCCAGGGAAGCTGCACACATACACTCTTCTCTCTGGAGCTAAATATTTAATAGCTTTCCTATCAAGGAAAACACTTTTGCCTGTCTTGCCTCCTTCTCTATTTTTCCAGCTTTGCATTATCCCTTGCTAAATATATTATGAGTCAATATTAACTTGAGACCACTGGCTGCCTCTCCCTGCCCCCTTGCCCAGGAACTCCTTACACAAATCACTGGGATTGCCAAACAAAAAAAACTCAAAACAAACAAAAACTCAAACATGTGCAGATTTATTGCTGCTTTTGTTTCCTCAGTGCACAGACAAATTAATATTATGGAGATGATTAGATCCCTTTGCTCAGGGCTCTTGAGCACAGAGCAATATGACGAGAAAATGCCTGCTCTGTGCTAAAAAAAAAAGGACTGGATAAACCCTGCTATTGTACAATCACAAGATCCTGAAGAAAGAGGATTATTAAAGTAGAACATAATGTGAAATATATTCAATACCAACCACAACCCAAGATGACACTGATTGCAGAGGGATAGCATCAACCCTATATATGATGTGTGGTAGGTAAGCCACTGAAGATCTCTGGCAAACCTCTTGAGTGTAGAACAGTTATGGGGGTTTTCCTGGATTCTGAGGTTTTCACACTGTCAATTTTACAAGGCTGGAGAGAGGAAGCTGAAGAAGAACTGTAGGGGCCTTGCACTTAGCTACGTCTTCTCGAATTAACTCAAAGCAGAGTTGCTGTCAGGTTGACAGGGGTTTACTGCTGGCTGGAACCAGCGAGAGTTACAAAACTTACTTGTAACCAGCATCCTCCATGAAAAGCAAGGTCATAAAAAGTATCTGAACTACTCCACAGACCAGAAACAGGGAGGCCAAAATAATTTGTTTCTCTGACTTGTGTGCAGGGGTAAAGCAGGAGAGGAGGTTAGGAGGTTTAAAATCTGTTTTTCAGGAATCTAGAAATGTCACTGAGTGAGGGGTCTGTACCCTGGACAGATGCATACCTTTAGCCTCCTCCACACTGACCCATGCGATCTTGTCTGTCAGGGCAAGGCCACCCTTTAGATTTTGCTCAAATTGTCACCAAGGAGCTGAGAGGTTTCACCAAAAGCTGTTTTCCATGAGCTATGTTGATCCTGCATTTCCAGGCTTCTGTTTTGTCACTTTGTTTTGCTTCTCAGAGCATTACAGCAACTTCCCAAGTCATTCATACACTTGATCCTCAATATTTTGTCAGAGAGTTAACTCAGCATGACAATTTCCATCTTGAAATTGCTTTAATCCTTTAAACACCTTCAAAGCCACTTAATGACAACAAGCTTGGGAGATAGATGAGTAGAAATACCAGTTTAGTTGCAAAGAAACTGAACCTAAGAATTTCAAGACCAGGTGCCATGCCTGATACCTCATGCATCAGCCTCCCTATGGACCTGGAGACCCAGCCCATGCACATGGCCAGCTGAGCAGGCTCACACTTGTGTTTGGGTACCCAGGCAGGAACTGCCTCCCTTGTTTGTCTAAAATACCATTGATGTGGACACAGTCTCTGAAGCTTTCTTCTTGTTTCTGCTAGTGTAAATCCTGCTCCCATTAGGCATTATCACCAGGACCAGCTAGCTGGTGAGATACTACCCAGGAGCAGAGGGAACCAAGTTCAACCTTGTTGCATTTAACTAAATGGCAGGTCTACCCACACACACTAAAGTGGAATTTCGCTGGAGGTAAAAATCAAGCTGTGCCTCCCACCTCCTCCCCCCTCCGTCTCATGCAGTTTAACATGACAGTTCAGCGTATGGAAGTTATTATGGGATGCCTGTGCATCATGGTCTCTGGGGTGGACCACTGCTATTCTTCTCCTACACATACACAAGATACCCATGCACATGCAGAAAAGCTGCCAAGAGCTTATGTAATCTGATGTGTCAACAAAGTAAGGTCTCTGCCAACCCTCCCACGTCTGGGCACTCTAAGTGGTTTCAGTTTGTCCCAGACAGAGCATTTCAAACATGTGAAAAGTTTCCTTTCAAGTCTACCCAAACCCCGCCTATCCAAACCCATACCCATTCTTAGTGTGCAAGTGAGAAAACAACTTCAGCTGTTGTTAAACAAGTGCTTAAGAAAGTACAAGCTGGCAGCACTGCCTTCTGCTAGCCCCTCATCCTCCTGTCACTGTGCAGTGCGTCCGAGAAGCTGTGTCTATGTCTAAGTAATCACGTGGCATCCATCTGTTGAGTATCTAAACACTATTGAGAGACTGAGGATTACATGAGCCAGCTAAAGCAGACAGGCCACCACTGCTAGCATCAATGAGCAACACCCCTTTGGCACAACACTCTTGTGAAAGTCGAGGGCGAGGAGTGTCTATCTTTTTTGATGCAAAAGCTGTGGCCAGGGGATAGCAAAAGAAAAAATAAATCTGTATGTAAGTTCTGTTTTGTTTTCCCAGCTCTATGAAAAGCAAAAGCTTTTGGGAGGGGTGGAGTCCTTTGGGATTTCTGACGTCTTTTGTTAGGTATGCACTTAAGTCTAATGCTGGTGGGTGACACACTACAGCAATGCCTGATTCAGCTGCAACTGCAAGCATGGTTATCAGGCTGCAAAGCAAACAAGCAGATTTGCAATGAGGTCCTGTCAAAGCAGTGAGTATATAGCAGAAGACCTCCTTCCTAGGAGACAAGTGTCTTTGTATGCTCAGTTGTGGAATATCCTGACATCTAATTGTTTAGTGATGCAAAGTTACCTTTGTATTAAAGCTGTTTTTAAAATCTATTTTAAATGCACCATGCCCAAGTGCATTTTAGCTCACAGATTTAGCAAAGATTAACTTAAATGGGATCATTTGCTTTGCTGAACTACAACTTCATGAAATTCCATACTGAAGAGCTTAAAGGCAGTAGGCATCCAGAAAATGAAGGTGCAGTTTCTGAAGAAAATGACCAGCATTCAGGTCTCTTCCACACTGATTTTTTGTCTTTCTTATTTCTTTAAGTACAGCTCTACATAGCACAGAGAAGGGCAAACAACCTCTGACCCCTCAGTAGCCACTCAGTTCAGGTGATCAGCCTGGAAGACCTAGAATGAAATCAGCAAGGTGAAGAAGACAAAGAAATGTGGGTTCATGGAGATCCCTAAACACTGAGTTGCACCTTATCTTAAACAGAAATCCTGCTCTAGACTCTGCAAGTTTACATCAAGGTTTGCATAGTTCTGCAAAATGGCTGGGTTTTGACCAGATGGAAAAATTCCCATTGAATCCCCAGACTTCTTTAAAAACAAATGCACCTGAAAATCTATTTTGAGCAATGAGCCCCAGCCACCATGCTCCTCCATGTACCAGTCTTAGGTGCTTGGAAAGGCGCAAGCTTTTCTGGTAATGGTAAAGCCTTCTCCACCTGGGGTGCGTCTTCAGGAGCAGCTCCTTACAGGATGGCCCCTGTGCTACCTCCAGCTGAGCAAGGGATGCCTCTGGCAACTCTACAATTAACCCCGCCCCACTGGTGGAGGGCTCCTGATCCCCGCCTTCCTGGGTCTGTGCTGCCTTAGGAGCCTCAGGCAGGTGAATGACTCAAATTAAGCAGAGACCTCAGACAGGTTGATAAAAAACTATGACTCCTGACTTAATTTAACATTGAAAGAAGTCCTTGTGCCAGCAAGATAATGAAGCTATTAATGAAGTGAAACACCAAGCTGAGGCAGAAACCCCATATGTGGATATGATTCATACATGTGAAAGGTCTAGAGAGTAGAATTTCAGTAGGATAAGCAGAGCTTCCGCATTCAGACTAAAGGGACTGGTGTTGCTTCCCAATATGTAAGAAAAAAACTTCATGTTTTTGTTGAGTGATTTTGCAGCCCACTGAACACATGCTCCAGAGTTCCTGCACAGAGGCAAAAATACACCCTGTGTATACACTGTGTTTATGAACTCGCCGCTCCCTCCCTCCACACCCTGCGCTTCAGAGTTTGCTACAGAGCTAATGGTTTCAAAAATCATTCTACAGAGATAAATCCCAGTGCGTGCAGTCATACCACTGGCTTTGTGTGGCCAATTGCCATTCAAGACCGTGCTAAAGTATTTCACAGGAAAGAATGAATGCTCCTCTTTCTTGTTTACATTTCAATATGTGAATATTTATTTTCTCATGTCAATAATTACGCTGTTTCAGAACACTCCATTTAAAACTGGCTTTCATTCACAGAGAGACATTTTTGAATGAAAATGAGGCAATCAATGTTTTTAAAGGATCCTATTTTTCAAGTGAAAATAAACACAATTTCACAATTTCTCCTCAAAATACAGACTAATTTTCAAGATGCTTAAAGGGAATATCAGTGCCATTGTGGGCATATAATATAATTTTCTAAGCTTTTATTTTACACAGTATTTTCAAGACTAATTGATGATCTGGATATCTCAAAATACTTAATTTGAATCTAACAAGATCTAAATTCAGGCTGTTGTTAGTGTCTCTACCGATGTGGCACCTTTATCATTCTCCTTTCAGTTTATCTGAGCTGTGCTGGCATTGTAAGACATAGTAGAGAAGATAAAACTCTTAATCTGTTATGCTTGAAATCTTCAAAAACAACCTTTCTGACCTCAGAAAAGTAAGATTTGCTTCTGTTAGAAATATACTGTAACATGCATAGGTTAACCTTAACAGCCCAGCTCTCTTTTTAATGGTGTGACATACAGATGGAGTCAGGCAATCACTTACAGATGAAATGGATACAGATTTGTCCTTCTGTATGACTTAATGACTGAAGGAAGCATTCAGAAACTATCAACAGGAGGTGCTGGTCAACAATACTGAACTATCAAGAGCAATGACTTCACCCCTGTAACCCTTGAGTTGTGGATCAACATGAACACAGGTGGAAGAAGCAAATCAGCATGGGGTTTCTGGTTTGTAGTGCCACAAGACAGCCTTCAACACACTGTGCTTCCCTACTCACCCTCATCTGGTGTCATCGCTCCAGATGATAGCTGACAGCAGAGAAATTTCATGAGCTAAATGGCAATAAGCAATCAAAAGACGGCTTATAACAGCAGCTCCTGGTAGGCCTGTGGCCTTACTCACACATGCTCACTCACAGGATTGGGTGTTGCGGTGTCACAGCAGCCATGACAGGCAAACATGGAGAAGACAGAAGATAAGGGTAAAGATCTAAATGATACCTTCAGGAATAATGCTTTCTGCTTTGTGGTTTCATTCAAAATTCATTTGAAATTCATTTGAAATTCAGTCAAGAGAGTAGAGCAAGAGAGTAAGGTGATGCTGTGATGCAGCACTTCCTCCTTGGAAGCAGCAGCAGACCAGTAAGAGACCTTGAGACAGTGATGTGATTGCAGTTTGGTACCTAGCCAGCAATCTGGTCTTATGCTGAAAGATGCACAGAAGCCATTTGCTATGCATTTAATGAAAATATAAAGCAAGCTCCATAATGAGAATGGGGTTTTGGCTTAACCACTCCTCACTGACTAATCCCAAGTGTTTTGACGTGCTATGGTACTCGGACATGAGCACTGAGGTGATTAAATACTTTGTGTTTTATTGTCTCCTTATTATAAAGCTTGCAACAAAGGAGGACTTAGAGTTGTTCTAGTCAATATTTTTGTACTTCCCTCCTACCCATTTGTCAAAATCTAAAGACAGGCTCTTTCACTTGTAAAGGTGCAGTGCAATGTGTTACTTATCACATATAAAAGACAGTTTGTAATACAAGATTATTCCAGAGGTACTGCTGGAGATGCTGGAGTCCCCATAAGAATGTACGTCCCTACAGTAATGCACACCTCTGCACTCGGCAGGCTTATGTAAACCAGATTAGCTTTAAATGGCAGCAAAAATTAAAGCAAAAATAAATGGTACCGCATCTGTGCTCTCCTCTAGTTAGACAGTTTGCATATTTTTTCAGGGGTAATGCAACTATTTGTGCACTGGGATTGATAGCAATAACACCTTCTGTGCACTTATAAGTAACCTACGGAAAAGCTGGTAGGATGCTAATGTCTTCTTTTTAAACACTTGCATAAATTCAAGAGGATGATTACTTCAGGACAATTAGTTGAGAATATAATAAGGGGACTAAGTTGGCAACTGTTAGTGGTAGCAAAACAGGAGAAAATAATGCAAACACTGAAAAAAAGGAGAAAGATAAGAGAAGAAGCCACCAGCAGTGTCCTGACAGCTCATGTCACCTATTGCCATGGGGCCATGATCCCTGCGCACCAGTTCTGGACACTGCTGGTCCACCCTGCTAATTCAGTTTTTACCCTAATCAGAACTGGACTCAGAAGGACATTTTCATCAAATCAGTCATCGTATGGGATGGGGTTCATGCAGACATCAAGCTTAAAATCTCAGTGGAAGCTCCAGTCCCTATTGGGACCAGTACTATTTAATATCTTCATCAACAACATAGACAGTGGGATTGAGTGCACTGTCAGCAAGTTTGCAGATGACATGAAGCTGAGTGGTGCGATTGACATGACTGAGGGATGGGAAGCCATCCAGAGGCACTTGGACAGGCTCGAGAGGTGGGCCCATGAGAAGCTCATGAGGTTCATCAGGGCCAAGTGCAGGGTCCATACAATCAACTAGATTGGAAAAGTGCAATTCATTTAGTTCAAGATGTCCCTGCTCATTGCAGGGGGGTTGATCTAGATGAATTTTGAAGGTTCCTTTCAACCCAAACTATTCTATGATTCTATGATATTATGATTCTATGATGTCTGACTTCACGCTAGAGGCAAAAGGGCAGAGGATGTCCAATCCAACACGTGTTCTCCTTGTATAAACGTCAGCTTGTCAGTGTTTTCTTGAATAACTTTGAACCAGCACATCATGTTCACACTGGATCAGCATTTTGCATCACAGAGCACAGCTTTTTCAGTGCATTGTGAGGAGCCTTTCAGACAGACAGACTTACCATAGCTTTTCTCCGAGCAATGCTATTAACACTACTGAATGGACAGTCTTAAATCACAACAAAATTGAAGGTGTGGACACAAATTACAGAACTTGGTGACAGACAAATAAAGAACATAATCTCATGATCTGAAAGTTCACTCAGCAAAGGCACAGGCAGTATTAAATGCTCTCAGCTTGAGAAGTTCCCATTTATATTAGAAGATTTGGGTGAAATTCAGTTTTCCTAAAGTCAGCAGGAACTTTGCCAAGGTTGTCAGTGAAGCCTTAATTTCACAGTCTGGTTTGTAAATCTTGTTCCCTTTGTTACTTCTGGCATTTTGGCTGTGGAAAAGTCACTTTGGCTCTAGGCAGCCAATTTCTATTCTTTGCAGCTCCTGCTTAGCAAATGTGCTTCACCCATTTTCCTAAACATGCAGTCCCATTATAAATGGAGAAAAATTGATGAGCAGGACAAGAAAAGCTGCTGCTCCCAGGAGATTTCAGCTCCAGTCCAACGACAGCTAGCTCTTCTTCCTCCACCCCACCACTGCTCATTCTCTATATGAAGAAGAGATGCATCATGCTAGTGACACCATATGCTACCAGTCTACTCAACACAGAGCAGCTCTGCTCTTATGCATTTTGCTTTTGTAAGTAGGTTTTTTTTTTACTCACCATTCAATCAAGAGGGCTTAAGAATTAGACAAGGTAAGCAATACCAAGGAGATGGGTGAAACATTGCATTTTTGTTTCCTCAGGGATCAATTATATTATATACAAATACCTAGCATATCATATCTGGGTACAACATGCTAAAATACTCAAAAATGTGTCAATGGAATTTGTTTCGGTTTGACTGAATATTCACTGTCAGAAGCACAGCTGAACCCCAGATTTCTTGACTTCAACTCCAAGCCACCCAAACCAAATCAGCTTTATGTATCCTATTAACTAATCAGAGCTTTGTTTTCCATATTGATAAACAACATTTGCCCAGGAAATACAATCTAATTTCATTTGTGCACTTTGAGGTTTAAGCTATGTCAAGCAAATTCACTAGATCAGCTGGCTCTGCCAAGCTGCTAGCATGGAACCTGTGCTCTGCACAGGAACAGCACTGGCAATCTCTGGGTGCAGACTTGTTTGCTGGTGATCTTTCGGCGCAATCAAAGGCATGGGACAGACTGTGCTTCTAATAACTAGCCATTAGTTGAGGGGAAACTGTTGTATTTCACAGTGATTTTGTTATGTGTGTCTTGCCTTTCATCCTTAAAGCCTGAGCATGCACTGACAGAATTGGCAGTAGGAGACACTGAGGCTGTCTCCATTAGCAAACCGTACAAACACAGAAGAAGCAGGTTCTCATCTGGGATGTTTCCTTCAGCCCAGCTTTACTCTGGTTCTGTTGACTGAACAGCCACCAGTGGCAGG
Source organism: Psittacus erithacus (assembly GCA_009867235.2). Taxonomy (NCBI): domain Eukaryota; kingdom Metazoa; phylum Chordata; class Aves; order Psittaciformes; family Psittacidae; genus Psittacus; species Psittacus erithacus. The sequence goes on along the minus strand of WYDI02007833.1, from coordinate 57,397 downwards.
AACACACACTCCTGGTTCCATCCATGTGAAAGGAGTGTGGTCTGTGCAATTCAACACAATTCCTTAATGGCAACCAAGTCCCTGGAGGTGGGGATGAGCAACAGATTAACTCAGAAGTGTACTTCTGAGCTGAACTAATATGCTGATACAGATCTATTAAAGATCCTTAGTCAATCTAAGCTTTAATTCCAGGATTTGCATCAGCCTCTTGACCTTCATTACATCATTGAGTCTTTTTGCCTCAGTTCCCTATCTGCAACAGATGGTTAGAGTGCTTCTTTGAGGATTTATTCACTAGTGCTTCCAAGAGACAGCTGAGCACAGGACAGACATTGTAATGATGAGGACTCAAAAGAAGAAAGATGTTTCAGGCTTACACTGATGCAAAAGCTAGCACACAAGTTTGCTTTTTACCTACTTCTTTAGCCTTGCCAGTCTGACTATGAATAACATTAAAGAGAGGGCATCTTTTGTACTTTTCCAGTGTTGTGATTTCTGAATCCCAAAAAACATACTGTGCTGGTTGAAGCTGCCAGTCTTCTGAAGCACTTCTGAAAAGCTTGGAAGCATTTTGAAGAGCCCTGAACCGCTATGCATTTCAGTCCTTACATCAGGGCCCTTGATATTCCCCTGTTCTACTTATCACTTGTGATCACTGTGTGGTGGAGGTCTTGTACAAACAGTTATTTCTCCAGCTTCCTCTGGGACATATAATAAGTGCGTACTTAACTACTACTGAGGGCAGCTTTGGAGTTGAAAGTATAGCCATTTTGGGTCAGCATTTATCAGTTCCAACAGAACAAAGACCACGAGGACTTACACATAAACTGCAGATATCCTGAGGTTTTGAGTAATTTTTTATAATAATGTGTTCCATATCTCCTCTTCCTTTTTGTCCTTCCTGCCTGTACACCCACTACTGGAAAATCAGAAAGCTCCTCCTGAAGCTACTCCTGGTGCTTAACAGCAATAGACAGAAAGGTGTGAGACATGTATTGCTTTCAACTGAATCCATGCATCAGCAAAAAGGGTGGGTTGCCACCTCGTTCTCAATTTGTCTTCATCAGCTATGAATCACACCAACTTCACTGTAGGTTTCGGAAGTATTTTGACAGATATCACTTGATCTCACCTGAACTGGCTCATCCATTGTCCAAATTCCTACTTGACTGTCCATCTGTCTTGCTTTTGCCTTGGCCCTCTCTCCTGCAGGTAATGTTAGCCAATTCACAAGGAAAACTATGTGTGGGAATTGGTACATGCAATTATCAATTGACTTATTCAGCTACAAATTCCGTCTTCATTTAAAACCCTTTTCATGATGTTTGTATTTCAGCTTTTTTTTTTTTTTTTAATTTCCTTAAAGGTAAGAGGAAGCAAAGGAAAAAGAAGCAACTACACCCCTCCTCTCCAAATCAGTGAAAAGCAATGTGAGCCAATGCCAAGACATGAACAGAGGCAAAAATGGAAAATGAAATTCTTTCACTTGTAGGGCAACTCTCTTACAAACATAGTGAGCACTAGGAGAAAGGTACAGTCCAAAACTTACCAAAGGCCACTGACAAAATTCATACCAGCTTCCTTACAGACCACACAGCATCTCAGGTGTGGTAGGGCAGAGAATAAAGCTGCTGCTTGCACCAGTTCAGTCTCTGGACTACCCCAGCTAGTTTGTTGTGAGACAAGAGAGCAGAGACACCCACACATTTGTCCATACTGAGTTTCTGCTTCAAGCTGTATAAACACAGAGCACTTGGACCTCCAACTCTGAAGACAAAAAGGAGAAAAGCCTGCCCATAAAGTCCAGGCAGTGCTCCTGTCTCCTGTCCATGTCATCGCATGAGGCCAGGCAGCTCGGGGCTTTGCTTTCTCAGGATGCAGGTTTGGAAGGTGTGCATCACTAGATCCTGTGCTCCCAATGAAAAAGGAGGAAAAGTTGTTTGCCAGGGTACCAACTAGAGCTGTTTAAGATATGAACAGATTGTGTACATCTCATGATGCCCAGCAGCAGAGACCTTGCCTGCAGCGTCCCTCAAGGCTATTACCACATACCAAACTGACTGCACGAAGCAGTCGGGGTCCAGCCTTCTCCTCCACACAGTGAAAAAGGCTGCAGGACCCAGATTCAGCACAGATGGGAAGCGGGGGTAGCAAATTGCATGTAAACATGCAAGATGTGGGATTCATGGAGATTAAGGACACACAAACAGGGCCCTACAGGCACACTAGGTACTTAAGGTCTTGCCATAGCCTGTGGAGAGCCAGCCCCTGGGCACAATATATCCTAAAATGGACACTTTCCAGCTACCCAGCTGGATCGCTTCCCAGGAAATACCATGCACAGCAGCTGGACTCCCATGGTCCATACCAGGACTTAGATGACCCTGCACACATAGGCCTTTACACCGCTCTCAGTCCCAGGATGAAACCCAGCTCAGGTGTCAGCATGGATGTACTCAGCTTGCAAATGACTTTCCTGGGCTGGTCTCATCCGATCATGTATCTGCTGCTGTTGATGGATGAGACTGGCAAAGGCTCCAGGCTCAGGTTCACTAACTCATGCCTCATCCTTCACTAAAATGAATATGAGGGCAAAGACTTGGCACAGACAACTAAAGGGTAATATTCCTTTACGTGAATCTGATTTCTGGACTAAAAGCACCTTTTAGCCTTCTGCATTTTATGGTAGCAATTTATTTTTCTCTATGCAACTCACACAAGTGCTAGCCCTTCAAAACTATTATCAGTAAGTGCCTTTCTCTTAACACATTGAAATCCTTCCATTTCTAAACCTAGCCTCTTTTATAACTTAATGGTGTCCACATCAGTGCTTGCAAATAGAAGCAGAACAAAAACACAAGCTGACAGTCACCACACAGAAACATTTTAACTACGGTTTCACCTTAGAAAAGGTGACAGAAGAAATCACACCCATGATCTAGGCAAAGCCCAAAGCAAAACAGTCACACAAACACCACTATTAGTTCGGAATCCAGCTGCAGACATATGCAGTGCTGGACCAAGCGCCAAAGCCCAGCCATTCCCACCCATGTTTCCAGGGAATGGAGGTGTTCGCACTCACAAACAGGAGTCACAGCAAAAAGAGAGTAAAGCTTCTCAAATCACAGCTGGCTGATATAGGTTTACTGCAAAGACAGTGCTATTGAATGGACTTGGTGACGTCAAATGGGAACAGTAATGTATGCTTGCATGCATGTGTTGCTTTCATGTAGACAAGCCCTTGGCATCACTGCTTGAATATGGCTATGTGGGCAGAGACTGCCCAGAAGAAGATCCAGAGATGAGGATGTGGCCAGTGTAGGCTACAGAGCTCAGCGTAACCTTTCATTTCAGAATGGAATACACAAATAATTTTTTGGTGTTGGTTTCTTCTTTCATTGCTTTTCTTTAACCTCAGGATCTGGGTTCCTTGTGAAAAAAATTGTGCATCTGTGACAACAGCTCCAGGACCCACCTCCACCCCTAAAGCCTCTCTAAAAGTACCAGCCTTATTTATTTCCCTTCTTTTCCTCTGCTTCTGGCTCTTCATTTCTCATGAGCCTGCTGATATGAGGGAAAAACCCTGACTTGAGCCAACCTGAACTCCTGAGAGAAAACTAAGACTGTGCTGGGACATGGACATTTCAAACCAGAAACTTGTCTTTTCAGGCAACCTGACTGTAAGCAGGCTGCAACTGCAAACCAGGTCATAGGATGTTTCGAGGATCCAAGGACCATCCAATTTGAAGTCTCTACAAATACTATTTGTCTTTGAGAAGACTTCAATACCCACGTCACAAACAGTAGAATCTTCCTGATCATTCCTGTGACTATTTGGTAGCTTCCAGGAGAGCAAACTTTAGCATCTCATCGCAAAAGCTGAAGCTTTTAAAAGCTGCTGAGCTGCCTTACCCTTGAACTAATACAGGAAAATTTATAATAACTATTGATTGTAAATCTCATGTGAGGGCAAATGCACCTGTGGCAGCGTAACCTCATTTACTGACTCAGTGCATGAATAATTCAATCCTTTCATGCAAAATCTGTAAGTTTGAATCCTTCTTGAGCTCCCTACGTACAGTATGCTTGCTGAGGCTTTAACTTCAGCTATACTCATCTGCCCTTTTTATTTACCACCTTCACTTTAAACTAGGATCATCAAGAACTGAACTGCCTTAGAAAGTTATCATAGCAGGTAATCTCAAAATAAATCTTTTGAGCAGTAAGACATTGCTGCCATTGGTCCCTGAGTGCCTGTCTTAGGGGAAATTTGCTTTCATGCTGCAACAGCAGCATAATCCAGTCTCCCTCTATTTAAAAAAGTGAAAAAACAGATTGCTTTTGCAACTGTTCTCATAGCTGAAGGCTATCAAGTAAAGCTAAACACAACTGCCCTTCTCACTGGGAATCTAAACTGCACCAGCAGCAAAGTCCTGCCAATCAAGTCAAAGAGCCTATTGCCTTAAGTGAGGATGAGATTTCACGCCACATTTTCCAAACAGCTTTTAAACTGTTGAATGCTCTCTCACAAACAGCTAGTATTTCTCCCTCTGAATCTACAGATGCACAAATAAACACATTTGTTTATGCTTTCCTATGGCACCTTTTTCACTTCTTTTTTTAGTGTAAGAGGGGAAATCTTTGCAAATGTTGTTATTTCAGCTCTTGTGCTGTAGTACTTCCTATCGAAAGTTCCTATACCTTGAGGTATTAATTATTATATTATATATAATGTCAGAAGATGTTTTGTGTTGCCAAGAGTTTAAAAATATAGCAGTTATCTAAGCAGTCATCCTGGAGGTACCATGCTTATCGTTCCCCCATCTCACTTTGTACCTGTCATTCTTCCAAATATAGACAAAAAAAATCCAGAAATTGAAAGAGGGGTTTTAAACACTTCCTTTTCTCAACAACCGTCTCTAGTCTTAATGTCATATGCAACATATATTTACAACCTAATAGCATCACTGTTCCTGGTGGAAAACTCCAGATGTTGATACAAACCCCTTTCAGGTTTCACAGCGCACATATTGCTGCCCTCTCGGATCTGTTCCTTAGCCAACAGCTGTAGGAAGGGGAAGGAGAAGGCACTGCCAGCAGTCTTCCCAGGGAATGCAGCTTTTGGGTTCTCCAGAGCATGTAATACCATTTCTACACAAATGTTAGGAGTGATCTCAAGCTATTGAGCTGCCTTAGATTTTACACTTCCCAGGGTATGGTGTAAAGCACACACAACTGAGCCCAGAGGGGCACTGGGAGGCTGCTTAGTCCTTCCAGTTGCTCGTAGGAGCTGGGACTAATCCATAACAAAAATAGGCCTTATTGACACAATTCACATTAAAGTTTGAACAAAGAATGTCTCAAGATCAGGAAGCTGGTCCTCAGGCTTTGTGTTTCGGTGTGCTTGCTCACAAAGCAGAAACCAAATCTTCTGACATAAAGAAAATCACAGGCAGAACTGGCAATGAGCAAAAAAGGCAAAATTACTACTGGTGCATATACTTATTCTTCCCCTTTCTTCCTGGATGCAGCATTACTGAAATTGTCTGGCATGCACCACGGGGCAATCACTTCCAGCCACTTACTTAAAAGACCCTGACACTGTATTTCAACAGAAAGCTGTAGCTGACATGGCCAGCACTGCATGGTCTTAGCCACTTCCGTTTGCAAGTTCAGCACAGTCATCCACTTAATTTTGTGAGCAAGCTGTGTACTTGGTAACATCGTCAGTGGCAAAGTGGAACCTGAACAGGCTGGGAAACAACCTCTGCTTCTCAAAAACTATGCTTTGATGTTAGTTTGGTTTCCTTGAGGATCATAATAATGAGCTGGGAACAAAAAAGACCACTAGAAGACTTTTTTCAGCCAGTGAGCAATCCCAGAATTATCAACAAGGCAAGCTTCTGACACAGGGTCCAATTCCCCAGGCCCTCCTTTTACATATTATTGCATTCAGGCTCATAATCTGATTTTATACATGTAATCCTGTACACCGCTCTGATGGGAAATGCAGTGAGGCAGCCTTTAAATTGCGTTTGCATCAGAGTGTGCATGAGACTGAGCAAAGAGGGAGGATCAGACCCTGGTCTTTGTGATACTGCTCCAGCTAAGCCTTCATCAGGGTGGAGCAGGAGGACACACTTGGTGACAAAGACCCTGCCTTCACCCTGGCACCTTGTGAAAGCAACCCACGGCTTCCAGTTTAGCCTGTTTTTTCCACTAAGGTATCCAAGTGATATTACTAGTTGCTGGGCATGTAAACGCAGACTGCATAAAACACCTCCTTTAAGTCTTCCACTGGCAATTAAATGCTCCAAAAAGGAGTACATGAGGAAAAAAAAAAAAGTAGGTTAAAATATAATTAGTAGTTATATTTATCACCAGGCTAATCCTGAGTGGAAGGAAACGAGGTGCCAGACTGCAGGCAGACATGGCCACTTTCTGGGAGGTCCAAAGCAGGTCCCAATCTGCTGTTTCAGACTCAGCATTGCAGTGAGATACTGAAAGAGACACACAGTGAAGCAATTGGAATCTGAAAAATTTGTTGAAAGGGTACACAACTTTGTGGCAAGCAATTGCTCCCGAAAAAATAATTAATGGGATTTTTTACTCCCACTCATGTGGGCTCTGTTGAAAATCTCAGCCTACATATGTTAAAACTAAATCCAAAACTAAATTATGCTCGCCCATATTTTTTATCATATATTCATCTACAGATTCGTAAATCTGCTTTTAAACTGATGGTTTCAGGTTTAGAAACCAAAAGCTTTTTTCATGTACAGAAGAAAGCATTTTTGGGAGGAGGGAAGAACGTCCACTGAACTGTATTTTCATCCTCTTTGCTGAAAGCAAAATCTTTGCAACAGGAAACAAGTTTAGTTACAAATACTTTGGTTACCTCTAGTAAATCTATTGCCTCATAACAGAGTTTAGCTCCTGGGCACCAGGTCTGATAGACCAGGTGTTCGCACAACCACCCGCATCCCTGAGCATGAAAAGGTGGCATCACAAAAAGCAATGTATTTAGAGAGCTAAAAACCAAGTCCCAGGTACTAAATTGACTGCCACTGGCTTTTTCAGCGTTTGGTGATATTTTCTGTGGTTTGGGTGGGGGTTATGTTACACGCTTTAGGATTGAGCAATAGGATCTCAAGGGTTAGCCTGCAGAAAGTCTCAGCCGGGCAGCAGGAGAGAAGGCAAAACTGGGGATTGGACCTCACAGAGTTTCCAGGGGTGGGACGAGGGAAACATTTTCTTTCCTTTATCAATGTGAAACATTGATCTGAAAGCCACTGAGGGACAAAGCTGGAAACTTGCAGCTCTCCTCAATCCTGCCTTACTTTTCAGGTGAAACTGTATTTTCCCTGAGTGTTATGAATGCTGCACTGCAAAAAGCTATTAATAAATAATATTTTGAGTATGTATACAAGATCATTATTTAATCTTTCAGTAATCTTTTGTCATGCATAATTTATTAAATGTTTTATTTATTGCTCATATTTATTAAAAATTGATTCTATTTCTTCTGCCTAATGTCAATTTCAGATGCAATAAATTATTAATATTTAATAAATTAAAAGATGCAAAGAAAGAAATAATAAAAAAAGAAGTGCTCAGTCCATATCTTTCCTGTTCTGCAGACCTGCCTCTCACTATGCATTAAGCACCCCCATTCTTTCTGGGCAGGCTGGAGTTGCACTTTGATTTACCATTTGAGGAGCACTGACAGTAAAAAGTATGAAGCTCCAGAGTCACACCTCATTGTCCTCTTGCCCCAGGAAACCTGTGAGAGAAGCTCTGATATTGAGCACTCAGAGCCATTGGACTCTGCTTTCAAGAAGTTTCTGCAACCCCAGGAGTTAGAAACAAGAAATGAAAGATAAACTTAGAACAAATAATATGGCTTCAGGAATGAAAGCTTAAAGAAACCATGAAGATATGATGCAGCATGTCATAAAATGATGCAAAACATTCATTCCAGACATTTCTTAGCACTTGCACACTGAAAACCAACAGCTTTAGATTTGATCATAACATCACCAGGAGCTGGGGACACCCAGAAGGTCTCGAGGAACATCCTGTTTTGGGGCAGTCTCCCCTGCATAACCAGTCCAAACTCTTATTTAGCTTTCCCCTGTTCACTGGCAGCACATCAGTCCTTGCTCTGCGCCAGCCAGAGTGGCTGGGCTTGAGGAGAAATCATTTGGTGCACCCTCTGCCTGGGCTAAACAAGAAGTCCATTTGCAAGATGAGGAATGCCTTCACCAGCTCTGAGGTCTCTGGACATGCCTGCAGCACAAAACAAAGCTGCAACATTGACAAATTGGAAGAAATTAAAACAAAAAATCAAGCAATAATGACCTGGATGTCCGGAAGGAGTTGAGGAATGATTAAATCAACTAGATCTGAGTAACATGAATAAGAGATAATTGCAGAGAAGGGATGCACTTCCATAAACTCGCAAGACTTAATCCCTACTTGGGGTTGAGGGCACGTGCAGATGTAGAGCCAGAACATAGGAAGATGCAGGGTCATGAGCAAACAAGCTGTAAATCCCAACCAAGGATGGGAAACCCAAACTCTCACAGCAGAGAAAATGAACTGGAGGTGGGACTATCCTGGGCAGGGGAGAATGGATGAGACAGCACTGTAAAGCAGATGGAACAAAATAGCAGGTCATGTCTCAGAAAAAGAAGCAAGGCAGGGAAGGGGAGCACCGTAACCGGCAACCACTGATCCTGGTATTAGCAATGAGCTGGTGCTATTCACCATACCACTCTGTTGTTGTTTCAGCCCCAGCAATTTAAGTGATGCTTAAATTGACACTGGCTCTTCCTGAGTCTGATGCTTCCCCCTGCACTTCCCTGCTTTCCACATACCCCATACAGATGTAGAAATTAGGTTACAGGCATCGAGAGCTGGGAAATTAAATGTGACTGCTGGATAAAGCTCTGCAAGTGACAAATCCAATGAGTTCGTTTTAATCCTCTTGAGCTGCTAAACATATTGACTGCGCAGGCTGGTGCACAGCTTCGCCTTTCCAACAGAGCCAGGGACGTTCCATCCTTTGGTATGCCTACTCCTTCCTTTGATATGCATTTTGTTCTCCTGGTCTGTAAGCTAACCATTTAAGGTTATTAAAATGCATACAAACCCTTTTATAGTGGTATGGATGCACCCAGATTATGGGTCAAGCAGGTTTTGCACCAGTTTCTGACTGCTTATGGCTGTAGCAGTTGCGAACCTACTGCATGGAGCACTGTCATGGTGCTCCTCCATGGTAGCTTTCCTCCTGGCCACACCAGCTTTGTAGCCAAAATGTGTTCCCCTTTTAGCCAAGCCATACACAAGTACATGCCTGCCCCTGAGTTGGATGTTTTCTACATACCCAGCACAGCCCTTGCCCCTCACCTGTATGGGGAGATGCTACCCCATGTCTGAAAGATGCCCAAAGTTTTGTTCACCATTTAACACTTTTTCCAAGACTCCAGACTGAAGGTTCTTCATCAATCCTCCCTCAATATTAGAAAAAACTTCCATGCATGTGCCCACCTACAGCGTAAAAAGACAATGATGTAAACGAGGATGTGCCACATTTGACATTGCGCTGACTGAATATGCTCAGCATCCTGCCCCGGGGATTCAGGATAAGAGATAACACATTTCCTAACTCAGAGACCGTTTCAGATCCTGCAATGTCTTTAGGAAGGGGGCATCATAACTAATTAAGATGCTGACAGAAATAAGCACACCCCATTAATCCTGGTTATAAATTCCTGCTAATAGTTGATGGTAAAGGCTTGTGCTCTAATGCAGGGGAGCTGAGCTAATTTAGGAGAGCACTATATCCTGCTCCTTGTCCATCAGTGCCATTCCTCACAGCTTGATTGCAAATCTTGCAATAATTGGTTTGAAAAGCATCAGTTTCTACAGTCATGAGATTGTGGGTTTGTCATTATTTTCTCTTTTATGCCCCTTAAAACCAAAGTTTCACTCTTATCTTAGAAAAAAAAGAAAAACACGAGCAACCCCAAAACCAAAACAACCAAAAGTTTAATATAAAGGGTGAGAAGACAAAACAGACAGCCCACATTTTTTATTTCCTTATTTTTTTCCCAAAAAACCCCTAGCTGTTTGGTAAGCATCTCAACCAACTGCCTTCCCAGCTGACTAGAGTGTACAGAACATCAGCTTTATTTCATTTTCTAACAATCATCGGAAGCATCTCAATTAATCAAATGTCTGAGAACCTTTTTCCATCACTCCCTGACTTTTAAGGCTCCCTGCATGCCGCAGGCAAGAAATTTTCTGCGTAAAATAGTAACTCAGTCCACAGAAAACAGTAAGTCCAGACCTCACCCTGGCAACCTTGTTTGGAGCCTATCAACTCATCCTTTTTACTGTTTCAGTGCAAAACCAGATACAAAAGTGACTCTCTCAGAACCTCACCTTATCGCTGCCTGGTGTCCACCATCACCCGCAAAGAACCTCCAGCTCTTGGGGATGAAGTCTCCAGTATTTCCTAAGACATGGACTCTCAAAGTGGGAGTTTTCCTTTGGAAACCAGCTCCCCCATGTAGTATTCCTTTATGCAATATGCAGCCTCTTCCAGAGCAACATGTGACGTCTGTTCCACCACAGTTAAAATTCTCCCAGATTAAGGCAATAATGCAGAAAGCCGCCAAGTGGGAGATCCATACCCTGTAATAATTTAGAAAATCTCTACCTCACTTATCAGTGTAAGCAAAGCATTTGATTTTTAAGATGGATTTTTGGAATTATAATACCTACATCAGGATCCTCAGGGCATTTCCCCCTCCTCCTGCGGGTTTGGTAGCCTGGGCTCAGGGCCAGCTGAGCTGATGGCCTTTGCAAAAGAGCTGTTGAAGCTGGGCCAGGGTCACCCCTCTTCTCTGGAGTTGCCCTTGAGCTGAGCTCCTGCCCTCAATCTCTGCCTTAGCTATACACATCTTCGCTGTGGCCATGCCCATACTGGATCCTGTCCCCTCACCTGAAGTCCTGCCCAGCCTCAGCCCATCCCCATCTCCATGGAGGCGCTTGATGCCTGGGGCTGGGGCTGCCAGAAATGGTTGAAATCTGTTGGCATTAGTTGAAAACCTTTGGCAGAAAAGGAGAATGACTATTTTTGTAGAAAGAAGACACTTTGACTCAATCTTTTAATTTGATCTCAATTCCTGCATTCCATGAAGAGATGGTTTTAACAGAATATTTTATTCCAGTTGTCATTACAAGCAATATCTGGGTGCATTTGCAAGTAGCATTTGGTTCAAATCAAGAGCCTACTTTTGAAGCAAAATCTCCTGATGACCTCTACTTAACCAGGCTTTCATTTCCATCACTGAGTGATAGTGGACCATGCAAACTGGTCTCCTTCTGGATGAAGCTAAAGTAGAAGGGGATGAAGCTAAAGTAGAAGGTGGGCTTCAACAGCTGGTGGCTTTCCAATGCAGGAGGACAGACTAGAGTTAGCCTGAAGTGAACCTCTTTGAAATGTCTCCTTGGAAAGTGAACATTGAGCCTTCAGCATTGGGTCCATATAAAATCACTTAGTTAATGGAACATCGAAATAGCATTTTAAACAATGTACAAACTACCCAGATATGTTTTGCAACTTGTTTGGATAAGCAAATACTACTTTTAAAGAACTTGCATTATCTGAATTCTCACTTGCCTGATACAAAAAGCAAAGATGCTCTCTGAAGCTACAGTCATTTTGCAAGTCATTGAATCATTTTTTTCAGAATATTTTTATCTCAGTATGTTGAGGTTTCCTGTATCTTGTTAGTTTTGAATCCATTGATGACTTCTTGCATCATGTAATTCACATTTGTGGTATGTATGTGAACAGAATCACAAAAGGAAAATTTCCTGAAATAACAGAAATGCAAATGGCGCCATACCAAAAGGTCTGTAAAAACTGAGTCATTTACTTTGCACCAGAAGAAATAATTTGTGTAAGAAAACTTGGTATAAATGGGACTGTAAATGATTAGACAAATTAAGCAATTTAGACTTTCTTAAAAAATGCAACACAAGGGAGTCAATCTGATGATTAATTCTGGCATTAGCATTTTGAAGCTAATAGCTATACATGTGGGTTCCATGGCCACCTACAGACCATTTCCCAGATGGTGCATCTGAGTCCTACATAGAGGTACGCAGAATGCCTGGGGGAAGGTATGATGTGAAGGGAAGCAAATGTAGTAAAACTTGCCCCAAAATTAAGTAATTGAAGAAAATTGTAGCCCAACACCTCATACAAAGCACAGAGCATAAATGCTTTTCCAACAGGAACGGTAACATAATGGAAAGTCAGCAGCTGATCATGGAACCTCATCTCACTGCAGCAAACAGGATGTTTGATAGGCAGTCTCTCCTCCCCTCTCCTGCATTGGTAGTTGCTTGGGAGCTGACCTCATGAGATGCTGAAGGAGCACATGGTTTGAGCGTTTGCATCTACTGTCCAGCACACCTTCAACAAGCTCAGTAGTTATAAGGCAAAAGCACTCTGACATGGAATACTCAGTACTATCACTGAATTCAAAGCCACACAAAAGAGATTATGATAGAAAAAGGAGAGAAAATCAGGAAGCAAGGCATGAAGAGCAGACAGATATTAAAGACAAAAACACAGCGTCACTTCCCTCACCTTTCCTGACAGAGAAGCATTTCATCTCAGAAGAGATTTGATTCTGTATTACGTTGGTTTGAGGTTGGGTTTTTTTCTTTTGACTAGTCCAATTTCAGCCCTGGCAAAATATAATTGGCCAGAGCTCTGTTTCTGTGCTTGAAACTTCAGTTCAATAACCTCGCTCCTATTGTATTCCACAGAGATCCAGAACTAATGTGTGCTCAGGATAGGAGAAGAATGATTCTCTAGGAGAACTGAAGTTCAATCCCTTTCTTTCATTTCAATAAACCAAGGTTGACTTTTAAATTCGCAGGCCTGCCAAGGGAGATTTTTTATCACAATTAGAAGCTGAGCCATGTAGTGGCCTTATCAAAGCAATAGAATGGATTTTTTTCCTCACTTCTGTGCAAGTATCAGTCAGAAAAGGCTGACCAGAGGAAACACAACCACAAATATTTTCACAAATACTCACACTGGTTAAAAATATGAATTCGTTCCAGCTGTGTTTGCTTCTCTTAAACAGGCAAATAATCCAGTTCTGGTTGCACAGATTCTCATGGAAAGCAAACCTTGGAAACTCGTGAGGATTCATGGAAAGCAAAGTTTACACAGAGGAGGAAATCAGCCAGACAGGAATCAGACTGCACTGATTGCAACTGGCACCGCAAACATGTACACCTCCTTATGGGAATATTGAAGATAATTGTAGTATCACCTTCTGCAAGGCTTCAAACACATCAGTGCACTGTTTCTCATAGGAATGCTGCTTTGGACAAACGCTTGGTCAGATCCAAGAAGTGTCAAGAAACGTCACTTTTTGTAGTTATTTAAAACTGTTTCTCTCACCCAGCCCAAAAGGGTTATAACTCTTCTGTTTATATCTGGGTTTAATCTTCATATTTATCCAAATCTTACATAGTCTTTATACTTATATTTTTCTGAATTAGGAACAATCACTTTCTGACCTGAGAAAGCCATCTCTCTCTAGACACTATATATAGACATCTATATAGATGTGTGTGTGTATATATATATATATATATACACATCTATAGCCAGGAATACTGAGTATTTAATGCAGATGACACATGTGGAAATAAAGAGCCAAGAAAGACAGTAACTACAGATGAAAAAAGGGCAGCAGTGGTGTTGTGCCCATACAGAGCAGCTGTAATTTTAGTCTCTGCTGAGCTTAATAATAGCAACGCAACTCACAGCATCTCAGGCATCGCTGCTGCTTCATCCTGGTGGGACTCCTGAATATGAAGTTCCCTGAAGCTGTCCCTCCAAGGTAGACACCCTGCTGAGCTTCAGGCCATTCTCCAGACCCAGAGGCACCTGGAGGCACTCCATCACTGCTGAAGCACAGTTGGGTTTTTTTAACCTCTCTATTGAGTTATAATTTCTCCAAGCAGTAATGATCGTATGTTAGCTTCATGCTCTTGCTTTCATTAGCCAATCTTCTCTGCATCCTCACAAGTTGTGAGACCTTCTTGTGTCTCTGTGTCTGCCTCAAACCAGGTTTAGAATTTGCAGAGTGGGAATTGATTTACTCTTTTGTTTTGGTCATAGCATGTGGCAAACTGCAACGTGTGGCAAACCACCCCAGCTGGGTTGCATTGCACATCAAGGTTTCACCAAACCCCTCTATGCCACTGCAAGGCAAAGGCTGGCCTGAATGAAGCAGGAAGTCCAGGCTTGTGGAGGTAAGCCAGGGGGAAAAGGACCATCTCAGGACAGGAACCTCTGCAAAGCTCAGTGGTGGCTCAACAAATCTTTCTTACACTTTTAAAAGTACATTTCTAAATGTGCTGCCTCGAGGCCAATGAAATTCCCAGAACAAACATGAATTTTTCAGGAGGATGGAATGTGTCTACTGCTGTTCCCTAAGACACAAAGGAGACAAAAAAGACAATTATCTGACTTCAAAGAAGATATTTTTAGTATAAAATTCCAGCAATATATGCACACAAACGCACACAAATATAGTACATATAAATACATAAACATGTATACGTGTTTCCCACAACCATAGTTTTGACAGAGCCAGCCCCATCATTAATCACTGCAGAAGCCTGTCCTGGTAAGCCACTTTCATGTTCCTCTGCTATTAATCATTAACATTAACCACTAGAACTGGAAGTAAAGCACTTTCTCTCCCAAGAACTACTAACAAAGGGGAGAGAAAAAAGCCCAGCAACATTTGCTTTGCCTATTAGTAAAAGCCCTGGTAATGCAATGGCCAACCTCCCTTTTTGTGCTGACTACCTGGAGAGTGGCTGCAGAGTCATTATCAGGCTGTTGGGCAGGGATGGGGAGTGGAAAATTATGTACAGCACCCTCAGGGCTAATTGCATGTGCCACCATTCAGGTGAACAGAAAACCCACACATCAGATGTCCTGCATCTGAAATGACAGCCTTATCCCCCATGCCTCATAAAGATGATTAAGGAAATAAATATAGTGTTTCCTCAGTGACTGAGCATTAAATCTTAACCAACATCCTTCCAAAACAAGAGAAAACCTTAATTTCCAGCTGTGGATCAGGCCCTAACTGATGATGCAGGCTTCTGCTTTTGTGCCCTTGCAAACCACCTTCCCTTTCTGCACAGACTGCCCAACTGGCACAGCCCACGTTGGCTGCCAGGACAATGCACAAAATCCAACCCCCACACTCTGTGGGAGGTACAGGAGCAAGGTCAATATAGAACCAGAGGGTTTTGAAGTAACTGCAGACTGACAGTCATTCACTCTGTACACTTGCCTATACATCCATGTACCCATGTAAACTCAGAGTATTTCCACTGCTGAATGAGACCCACACATTTCATCACCCATTCCTAAAGCCCGAAGGCTTAGAAAGCTGTGAGCTTCTAATGGAGGTCAAGACATTAGTGATTTTTTTTTTTTGCAGTAAAATGGAAAAATATGTAATCCTCCGTTGCATGGCTTTCTGGCAAAGAAGTTTGATCTCTGCTTCTTACAGATACTTCCATTTTGTCATGCTGCACAAAAGGGGATCCAGCCATTTGGAAGTGGATATAACCAAATAAAATAACTGAGGCACTAATCTTATAACTGACATACATTGCCAACATTTCCCTCTCACCAACAGTTCACACACATCCAGGAAATGATGCAGTTTCTTAGCTGATTTACTGCTAACTAATAAGAATACCACACACAGAAGAATCAAAGCCACTCAGACCAATTCATTCTCATATCTGGACAGAAATCATTTGAGTAACATGGACAAACATGTTCTCATCCTTTCAGAAAACCAGGCTGGAAAGGAACTTAGGGACCTTCCAACCCATCTCAATGCCCTAAACTCTACCACTAGCCAAAATCAGAACTCCACAGCTGGGGTCAAACTGGGTTTTGTGCATTGACAATATGGTCTGAACAAGTAGGAGTGAGCAGCATTCTATCATCTGACAAGCTTTTTTCTGATCAGATGTTTTTGGCTGCCAGCATGAGTGTAAATCCTCCTCACTTCAGGCAGGTAAATATTTCTTTGCAACAGGGCCATGAAAAACAGGTCCGCTGTGAGTCATTTTATCTCAGGCAATTTTTCATAATTGGTTTGCATGGAACAGACTTCTCTTGTTATTGGCTTGATATCAGATAATAAAATAAATAATTTGCCACTTTTGTAAGCAGACGGAAAACAAAACAGATTCGTAGCACTGGGATTTGGAAATGCTTGTTGTTCACTTGTTTCCCATTCTGTGTCTTCTCCAGAGGTTAAACAAAAACATCACAAAGTATCTGTCTGCAAAGAGGTACAGAGGAAACAACAGTATGTGTAAAATTGAGTCTTCAGAGGGGAATTTCAATCAGCATATTATCAGGATATTCTGACAAAGTTTAAAATCTCCAGAGATAAAAACAGTTACCAGGACTAGAACTCCTGCAGCTGTCTGGTGCTAATTTGTGATTGCTCTTACCAGATAAAAAGCAAGAAAGGGAAAAAATGCATGAACAATTTTAGAAGAAATTAAGGAACATGGAAGAGAGTAAAGAAAGAAGAGGAAGCAGCAGCAAGCAGAGAAAAACATAATAAGCACCAGTGGTGGGAAGCTAAAAGAATATGCCTTAAAATAAGACAGAAGGCACATACATTTCATACTGAGAGCGAGCAAACCTGAGAGTGCATTACTATAAATTTTCCATTTTGTGATGTCCTTTCTAAAATGGTGTGTCAAACACAGGTGTGATTTGGGTTCAGAATGGGAGCAATGGATTCAACTTAATATGTGCTCAGGAAGGATATAGAAATAAAAGTAAGTAAATAAGCATAAGCCTGAGCATACAGAGCCACCTCCACATGCAGAGCTCAACAAGGCAGAGTCCCTAAAGAAAAAGGACAAACTGCTGATGGAGAAGAAAGCAGGGTTGGCCGTAAGGTAGATATAGGGTCAAGCATGGCAGTGCCATATGCCCATGAAGGGGACTGCCCCACCAAGCAGATGCCAAAGCAGGGTGAACCCCACCTCAGTCTGAGGGATATCCATCTCCTTCCAACTGTGAGGGTATCAGGAGCATCCCAAGAGTGCATCTAGGGAAAGCTCCCTGCATAAGATTACGACAGTCATGAGGAGCCCAAAAGCATAAAAACTTTCTAAGAGATGGTGTCAGAAAAGGAGGCAGCCTCCATGACTTCCCAAGCCTTGCACCAGAGGCCTGAGGCCACCCATACCTCTGCCTATTCCCCGAGGACACGGGCGCCCACATCTAAGCCACAGACCAAACCTGGGTGATTCAGGGAGCTCCCTGCCCCCTGAAAGCTCTGCTCTCTCTCCTCTCCTCTCCCCTGGCATTTTCTGTGCTGCAAGGAGGGCGCATGGCAGGGCAGAAGCTCAGCCTCTCCTTTTTGTCACCTCCTGGAGGATGTTGTTTCTTTCCGTGCACTAGGATGCTTAGGCAAAATCATATGCCTTGTGCTGCCTCAGTAGTTAGATGTTTAAAGTAAATGGCGCAATACTCCTCAGACTGTCACTTGCCTGCTCTGCTGCTCTCCCAACTGGCCAGTCAAGATACATTAAAGTCACTCAGTGGATTTGCTTTGTACAAATTCAATTTAGAAGTTTCTCATTAGTTCAGAGACATGAAATGATGGACTGAAGGTTTCAAAACTGTTGAGTACAACTGGGAGAAACTTTACTTATGCCTCACTGACTTCAGTTGATCTCCCATGCTACATGACACCTGGTTTTGAGTAGTATATACTGCTATATAATTAAATGTTAAAGTCTTATGAAGAGGGAAAATTTCTTATGTGCATTCCTCAAGCGCCATGTAAACTGTGGAAAGAACAAAAATACTGGATTGAACGGTGTCCAAACTAAACACACTGGAAAAAAAAAAAAAAGAAAAAAGAAAAAAAGACATTTTATCCAGGAAAAGCAATTTTAGAAAACCTTCGGTTTTAGAAAGCTTCCTAAAATGCACACGTTATATTTTAAATACAAGGTAGAGCTACTACCAAATGAGCAATCACTCAAGCATATCTGCTATGTTATAAACTCCAGGAGGAAACCAGAAATGAAAAGTCAAGGAAAAACATCAATAACAAATCAATAATGAATTTTTGAAGCGCATGACAGCTTCAGCCTTTTCATTGAGTCTGGATTTAAGAACTTTAAACATGAATTAAGAAAAAATACTGAGATCACAGTCTACTTGGAAGCTACACACAAAACAGAAATGTGTTTGAAAAACTGGCATTTAGAGGTATTAAAATTATTCAGCTACTTCCATCACTCACTGAGAAACATGACATTCCATCACATGAGTCATCTCTGCAAGGAATGGGCACAAAATGTACTATGAGACATGCTGAGAAGCCACAGATACAGGACCCAAATGGAGAGGGAGAGTTTCCCATGTGTGACAACAGCATGACGTTGGCTAGTATCAACTATGACAATGCCCCTAGCTTGGTACATGGGACAAGCGAAGGTGGAAGTGCCACTGATAGTTCCCTGGAAGAGAGCCACTCCAGGTGGTAAGGAGTAGACATGGGGACATCTTAGCTGCTCTGTGACATGTTTCTGTACCCCTTGGACTAACGCACCTGATAAAACAAATTACTGCAACAACTGGACCCTTACAGTGTAGCTCAGCTTGCATAAAACAAGGGAATTTTACAGGGCCACTCTGCTCTTTCTGGTGCCCACCAACCCACGGCAGAGAGGGACACTCATGTACCTATTTTAGCTCCCCCTCAGAGCTGTAACTGTCTGCAGAAGGTGCTGGGTGAGGGAATACCAAGTCCTCAGCATCAAAGCAAAGACTGGTTCACTGGCTGGATAAAATTGCTGTTGTGCACATTAGGACCTGGAATGATGAAAGGCCGCTCACACCAGTATCATGGTTTCTTCATAGAGGTGGTCCCAGTCTAGCTGTCCTGGTGGATGTAAATTCTCCCTCTGCTGAGGTGGGTGTAAATCTGTGGGTTATGTTTTCCACCTGGAAAAACTGGAACTCCCAGCCCTCCAGGCATGCCATCCTCTGCACATAAAGACCTTCTAGCCTCAGTAACTCATTGCCAAGATGGAAATGTGAAACCTCTCCATCTGAAGCACTTGTTTCTGAACCTCCCCAGAAGCAGCACACACAAAACTGCACATACTGGCCCCAAACGACGGCTGATGCTCCTTCCCAGGGGACCTTTTTGCCTAGCCTGTCCCAGTTAATGCCCTTAACCCCTCATACCCCAGTGCCCCCAAGTGCAGAACTCTAGGAGAACAGGCCGAAGATTTCCTACAGCACCAAGTCCACACAGCTTGTCCTACACAATCTTCCATTGCCAGTGCACCCACACTCACTGCTATATAGCTATGTGTCACAATTCAGTGCAATTCACGATGCATTCCCATCACTGAGCATCGCATGCCCTTTGTTGCAGACAGCTGTTAGTTATTCTAAGACTGTCTTGATTCTTCCACAGAAAAATCCTCCACAATTTCAAAAGCTGTGATTTTCGTTAACTCTCTCTTTTCTTATTTCTTTTCCCATAATCAGACTGGGAAATTACTGGGGATTTTTTTTCCTCTCCACTTTTAGAAGTCAGAATCGTGTTTTGCTTGCAAACAAAGCAGCTGAATAATCTTGAAGTCAACCTCTTCACTTAGGGGAACGTTTTTAACTTGTTCACTTTAAGGGCTTTGCAATGAAAATCCTTGATTAGGTAAAGAACATATGTTAATCACTATTTCGTTATGAATTTCCTGTGCTGATCTTTCCTCTGGAAGTATTAAAAAATTTAGCCTGACTCTTATCATCTTTGTGGTCATTCAAAAAAATTGTCCCACTTCTTGATGACGCAGGGAAGACCATGTGTGAAATTTGATTGTAAATCTCACCCAGAGACAACCCAGGCTGTGTGAAAGCAGCATCCATATGAAAAGCATTCAGAGCAAAAGAAGTCATAGATACACCATCCCTGGAGACGTTCAAGGCCAGGCTGGATGTGGTTCTGGGCAACCTGATCTAGTTCAAGATGTCCCTGCTCATTGCAGGGGATTGGACTAGATGAGCTTTTAAGGTCCCTTCCAGCCCAAACTATTCTATGATTCTATGAACAAAACCCCCAAACATTATAAGTAACATACTATCTGTCATCATGGTGGCTTTCGATCCCCCAGCATGAAAGGACCATATACATTTATAAAAGAAAATCAAAGGGTAGCCAGTAATGGGAGGTTGTCTAAAATTTACCTAATGGGACATTCAAGAGCCCAAAACCACTAACGTAAGAGACCTTTTGCCTTGTCAGAGGAGGGGAACAGCCAGCTTAGCCACAGAAACTGCTTGAAGAAGCATGGAGAGGTAGACCACATCCAGTTCCCTCATGTCCTTGGCAGGTTCCCTCAAAAGCCAGACATGGCTCAGCGGGAGGGGTGTTTACACCCCCCTGATTGTGATCTCCCAACAGCTGAGCCTAGGGGAAAGCTATGGATTTCCTGATCACAAAGGATGCATGTCCAGAATCAGATACCTTGTAGGTGATAATAGTAAGATCAAGAGCTAAGCTCTTTGTTGAGTCATTCATCAGCTCAGATGCAAGTTGTCAGCCATTTGAAGGCTTTCCACAAAAACTACCACATAGAGTTTGTGTCTTAACATTTCTCCAACTACAGCAGTAGAGCTGTGTCAGATCCACTATTTTCATTTATTAAAACTTTCTGCCTAATTTGACAAAATAGAGGAAAGTTCTGGATATAACTGAACATCAATTAATCTTCTTGCATTCTCCTAAACCTCCAGTTCAAAGTAGTACATATTGTGAAACATAAAAGGAGAATGATTCTCTCTTAAGATACCCACTGAGACCCTGCTTGTCTTTCCCTGAACTGAAGCCCAGGCCTCTTCCCTGGTCTCTGAAAGAGCAGAGACCTTTGAAGCTTCTGCCCAGAGCATCAGCTATATATCTTCCAATTTTAAATCAAAACAATTAGCTGGAACATGATCAGGAAATGAAGAAGGCTCATAAGATAAGTAGCTGGAGGCCAAGCAGGAGATCCCAGAGCACCTTAGCTGCCAATACTTTCATGAGTCTGAATACAATCACAGGTGTCCAAACATGGAACCAATCTCTTGCATGGTGTGAAAGGGTATTAAACGCTGGCGCCATGGTGGGATTAAGCAATCCAACCAGCACTGGTCTTCCACATGTCTGCACTGTCCAGACTGTCTGTGGAGCTTTGCTGAGTTCAGTGTTCAGATTTGCCAAGCAAGTCTCTGCAAACCCAGAGTCACTGTAACTCTTACAAGATAATCAGATGCCAGTAATAAAGAGTACAATAATTACAGGCTTGTGAATATTAAGAAGTGTTCTCTACTTCATTCTCCAGCTAGCTGCTCCTTGTCCCAGACCAGGGATTAGAGACTGTAAAACACATACAGGCCTGAAATCACCCTGCCATGGACAGCTAATGAGCAGCTCTGCTCCCCTCATGTTGAGGCTTTGCTGTCATCTTATGCAGTTCCACCAAACATGGTTTTGCTAGGAAAGAGACAGAGTGGTTTCAGACCTCAGTGGGAGTGGAACTAACTGCATCTCAAAATGGTTCACAAGACCATGTTAAAAACTTTGCTGACGGCATAAGACCAGGTCTAAACTCCAGTACAGAAATATATAACTGAAGTGAAAATTGTTCATGGTTATTTAGGCCAGTATAAGAGAAAGCTTAATCTTGGCCAACAAAATGGGACAATCAGCTGAAATCAGTGGGAATTGTGCTCAAGTACCGCAGTACGAGGATGAAAAATTATAGGCATGGTAGAAATCTGTAATGTATTTACTGTGAGGAAGCTGAAGGCACAACTCCAGTCCTACTCACAATTCTTTCTTATAAAAGGGCATCAGTATTTTCTTTTCACAAACCTGTTATGTAAAGAGTACAAAAGAGATCTTTGAGACATGTGAGGAGAGTCCAGCTACTCAAGGACCTTCAACAACTTAGACACTCCTGATAACTTTTAACAGTAATGCATAAACAAAGAGGGAAAAGAATACCAGGTATGAGTAGGTGTGACTCCACTAGTTTCAGTAAATCATAGTGCTAACTTCATGCCTCAATTCAACACACAATATTTTTTAGCGAACTAAATGCAGAAAATGAACAAGTCTTTATGTAGCTTTTAGGAAGATGAAGTACCCATGTTCCTGCTTTCCAAAGCTGATTAAGATGATTACTCCCAGATAAAAGGCAGGGAGTAAAAACAAGACGTTTCAGTCTAAGAAAACAGCAGCAAACTGAAAAGGGAGTTCAGAATGGAGACATTTGGACAACCTCCTTTTTCCAACAACTTGTGCTCTAGGTATAATATTCTGGCCCTGAAACTAAAGCTGAAGATTTTATTACAAATGCAGCTGCATTTATAATTAGACAGTGAAAAGTAGTAGGAAAAAATAACATAGGAACAATTTGGTATAGGGACTGCGTGCCCTAATAGCTGCTTTTCAACTCTAATGTCAATGATTTTGTGCTCCAGTTTCTTTCATCAACTGACTGGAAACTGTTTTTCAAGTCATTAGGAAATTAGGAACACACCAATTTTATTTCAGAATCACAGAGAAATGGCTCAGGTAAGGAAAAAGGTGGAAGCTTTTATCTTACCTAAACTGACTGTGCATTGTTTAAACTTGTCTCATGCAGGGGCCATGCCTGGGTTGCTACTGCTAGACTGGAGAGAGGAATCAGACCTCATATGACATTTCCAGACAGCAAGTTACAGACGAAACTTGTAGAAGTGGCAGTTCTTTGTGTTTCCATAGCAACCCAAGCTGCAGTTGTCAGTAATTAAAATTAACTCCATAGTTTTATTAGAATGCCAGGAGTTGCCTTCTCAGATGATGGAGACAAAGCAGAAGCCACAGTATCTGCAAAAATAATCAATTCCTTTATGCAGCTCAGTCATTCCTACAGCAGCACTCAGCTATGTTGTTTCCTAGCCCTTGCCACTCACAGTACCATTTCAGCATCAATTTGACCAGCAATGGGAACGGGTATCTGCAAGATTTTAGCCCAGCTCCTACAGCAAGCCCAGAGCTTTGCAGATGCATTCTGCTGCTGATGCACGGTTCTTCGGCCCGGGCTGTCCCAGATGCACCCACCGCCTTCCACTGCCGGCTACCTGCTGCAGGTGGGACAGGTCAAAGAGCAGCAGCCTGTGTCCAGATTAGGTTCACCTTGAGCCCATCAGCCATTGAGGATGGGGCTGGTGAAAAGGTGTATATTGTGAGTCCTAAAGGCTGGATAGAAAAAGCCATTGAGATGGTCATGCCAGATTCTGACAGGGCTTCAGTGTGGCTCTTTTCTTTCACAGTGAGTTGGCATCCCTGAGCAGCAATCCCCAAAGCAATGGTCTCTACTCAGATCACATAGCATGGGCAGGAGGTGCAGACTGCCGCAAGTGGTGCTGAGGAGGGGAAGTTACAGCCTTCCAACCCTCCCCAGCCACCCACTCCCACAAAAAGCTCCCTGATAAAGTGCTTGTCATACTGAATATACCTATATCCTAAGAGGAAAGGGGAGAAAGTACAGTGCTAAGTCCCTTACCTGGCGCAGGGTCTTCATCCAGAAGCACTGCTTCATCCAGATTGTTTCTGGATCCATCCTGGACCTTCCCCACCAGCTATCTATAAAACACAGTTTGGACATGCATGTTGAGATGGTCCATTGCAGGACTTTTCCCTAATATGACTATAAGACTAATTCAAGTAGACATCACAGTGTCTGGCTCCCTCCACTCCACATGTTCTCCAGTGCTATCCTGGGTGGCTTTGCAACCTCAAATGCCCTCATGCTACATATCAGCAAAACACACCATCAGGATCATGTGAGAAAAGCAGCGCTGTGGCAGGCTGCAGCACTTTACTCATTTTCCTTCAGATAGGTATGACTGGAGAAGCACACTAAAAATAATAACCATGGTTTTATGGCCAATGTCTCCCTCGTGGGGCCCAGTGGAGAGGCAGAGCCAAGTGCTGTTTAGTGTAGATGCATCCAGTTTGCTCCAGAGGGAGCAGAATGGACACAAACCAGTCTGTGCTCCTTGGCCTCCCATCCAAAGATTAGTCCTTGGCTCTCTTTTACTTAGTAGTAGTGACGTATCCCTAGAGAGTACCCAAAACCAGTCCTGTCTCCAAAAAACTCCTTAACTTAACAGAAAAGTAGATGATTTTGCTTCTAGGACATAGGTTATATTTTCCAACTGGCTAAGCGTAAATTGAAATTCATCTCTTGGGACCAGAGCCTACCAGCAGCTAATATGTCCAACAAAACAGATTCTTATTAGTTGCTCTTAAAGTTGCTAGGAAAGCCAAAATAAAGTGTTATATTAATAAAAAATGTTTTCCTAATGTCTACCCTGGAAAGATAGATAGCTGTTAATAGCAAAAGAAGCACAGGAATTTCACTGTAATAAGTCGATAAATTATAAGACAGAAGAATCATATCTTTAGAATGAATGGGAAGACAAAACACATACTTATTATTAGCTCACTAATAGTATCAAAACTACATGCAGAGAGGAATACACTGTTGTTTGGTAGTAAAGGCAATATCTATGACTAGCATGATGTCTCCTACCAAAAATATCATTGACAAAACTATACCTCCTGCAATAAAGTCTTAAGGGGCTTCTATGGAAACCATTAACTTCGACAAAAAAGGCTCAGCTGGAAGTGTCTGGGGTTTAAGTCTTTTTAAACACATTGTGAAGCAAAATTTTGTTGCTTTTGAAGTTTGTAAATCAGCTTTCATTTTCTGTTTGCTTATTTCCCCTTATTTCTTATTTCATTCCCCTGTTATTCTATGTCCCTATGATTCTATGATTTGGACAAGAAATGTCTGGTAATTTTTTCTCTTCCTAACTTTAACCCCAGAAAGCCTCCAAACACCATTTCAAGAATCACTGCCAGAACAGTCCAGAAGCGCCCCAGAGCTGTGATTCAGTAACCCATTCTGCAGACTGAACAACCTACTTGAGCTATGATTATTGTTCACCACTTCCAGCTCCTGTTTTGTGCTGAAACAAAACTCTGGTACAGGCAAAAACTGTGTTTTCCAGAAATGTCTGTACAAGCACACAAATGCCGTACAAGCAGCACTGTGCAAGAGATGAGCATTCAGGGCACGTGAACAGAAAGGGTCCTAATCGCCTGGAAACAAAGTTGTGCTTAGAAGTCCCTGCGTTAATTTCTTGCATCTCTTTATACAATGCTATCAAAAATCAAAATTCTGCTGGAGTCAGGGTATTTTTCAAAACGAGGTTGTATTGCTCGGGAGCTGTATTGGGGTTGTATTGCTGTGTTGCTATATCTGAATGCTTCCTTTCCCTCCCACTTGAAACCTGATAAGATCACGGTGGGAAATGGAGCATAAGATGGATAAACAATGGTGTTACTTAGTGAAAAATGCACACAGGAATAGAGGAAACCCTACATTTCCTTATGAAGATAACTTTTCAAATAAGACTAAGAAAACACACAGGCCCTAGCCTGACATGAGCCCCTAAATTTGTGTGTGTTGTAGAAGGGCATTTAAGCCTCTATTTCAAAGATGTTTAACAAGTGCCAAAGAATAAATCCACATCCAGATCTCAGGTGCAAAGGACTTAATGCTGATGGGCATTAAAGAACAACTGTGACATGCTTGTGCAGGCTGCCCAGGAAATTCATGGCTGCTTTGCTTCAGCATCATGTTTCTGGCAGAGGGCACATGTCTGAGAAATCCCTCCCAGATTGCTAAACAGAGCCCACATGTGCAGGAGAGACCTCTGCAGCCTCCAGCAACAGGGTGACACTGCTGCTTGTGTCCCTCAAGCAATGCACAGTGTGTGCACTGCACTAGGGGATTTGCTGCAAGGATGGCATGGGCTGCAGAGCCAGACACCTCTACAAACATAATGCCACCTCGAAAGGCACACCATGGGCAAGAATTCCACATGGGGAAAGAGGGTATATGCAGGAAAGAACAATGTGTCAGCACCCAACCCCTTCTGGCCGAGGGCTCAAGCTGTCTGGAAAGATGCCTGTTGCTCTCTCAACATAGGATCCAAACTGCTTTTAAGGGACATACTCCAGAGACTTTTCACATATACCACATCAGTCATGCCATTTCTCTGGTTCTTTGCTTGTTATTATCATGATTATTCATTCCTGGTAGGAGGCACAACCTCCCGAACTGCTGAAAGACAAAGCCACAACAGGGAATGAAAGGCACATCTGATGTAGGTTGCTCTCAAGGACTTTCTTCATTCCAGAAAGACCCCACAAGCACTGGGGTGCCAGGGGGTATCGGGGATCATCAGTACCTGCATGGAGTTCAACTGGCCAATTCAAACATTGTCTTCTGCAATAGGCACCACAAACACCCTTTATAGTTAATGGAAAGAAACTCATTTTGTCTCATGCACACACTAGAGAGCTTTTGAATGAATCCATCTGTAAAATCAGGATCACCACAGGTAGAGAAATCCAGGTCTTCATTCAACTGCCTTTGCACCAGTGTCTGGTGCCGTAGGACACAAGGCATGTGAACTGAGCATTTTAAATTAGGAGAGATCAAGCTCATCTCTCATGCAACCTTGAGTTTGATATTACAAATTTCAACAAAACAGACTGGGACTGAGATGCAGACACCTCCATGCAGGTGCACCCACATGCCCAACATGCCTTTCTTTCACCTCGAGGAGAGTTACAAGCTGCAGACAGGTATTACCATGCCAATTTTCTCTGACCAGATACAGTTCAGGACAAGAAAAGCCTACCCAGCAATTGGGAAGCAGCTGTCTCTGCACAGAGTGACAGAGGTAGGAAGGAGAGGGAACCCCAGCTACCAACACCTCTACACAGCGAGCCCAGTGCTGCAAATACCTTCTCCACTTGTCCAGCACAGCAGGATGCACTCAGCAGCAGAGAGCACAAGCAGTGCTGTGGAGGCAGCCACACGTGCCCAAACTCTGGCAACGCAACCATACTGCATGGTAGAAGTGGAGAGAGAGTTAATAGTAAGAAAATTCAAAGATATGGCTTCAACACCTCAGCATCTGCTCTGAAGGTGTTAAACCTGCTCCCTGTGTCTCTCTGACTTGTCAATAGCAACAAAATTGCCTCCTTTCCTCCTGAATTTTCTATACACTGCAACACAATGGGATTCCAACACGCAGACACGGCTTCTCTGGGGCTGCAACCATTTTGTCATGGTTGGCTGCGTTTTTCAGAGCTCTTCCTTTTACCTTCATTAAACTTGAATAAAAAAGGGTCTATTAAAAAATGCAAAGGACTCGTTTTTCAAAATCAGCCCTAGCCTTCAGTTTTTCAAGGTTGAAGCACCATTTCTTTATTTTGGTTTAATCCCAGCTGCAAAAGAAGGGAAGAAACCCTGCTGGAGAGTAACTAAGAACTAAATAAATGCCTCAGGACCAAGCAGGACAGCCTGACAGAGCCGCCTGCCCAATTAGCCAAGCTGGGCTTTCCATGGTTAGCGGCGGGAGGAAGACATCTCAGCCAAGTTTTTCAGAACAAGAGCCAAACTCCTGTGCTCCAGTGCACCTTCTGCAGAGTCCTTTCTTTCCCTGACTGGCACTGGGTGTCTGAACTTAAATCCTTCAATCAGCTGTATAAATACCCCCTTGTATGCACTAAACTTTTTCCCAGCTGTGATCAACTTTCGAAAGAGCATTTGGTGAGATTTTCAGGGATTGGGGCCAGAGCGATCAGATACCTTCCAACCATACAAGATGGAAATTCTGGGTTCGGCTTGGTTTCACAACTAAACACCCATTTTCAAGGTGGCCCATGTCTCTCAGGCTGCTAAGTCACTTAGGCTAATTTTAAAAGGTTACTAAAGAGTAAAGCCCTATGTTTTAAATAGCTCAGTGCACAGAGTTGTACACAGGCTGCTGCAAACTCAGTGATCTACTCACGTCAATGTGGCAGGCAATGACATCTGGCTTGGGAAGCCATCCAAGGAGCTGCACAAAAGCTTGGGCTTTCTTGAAGCTTTGAGGCACTTTGTGTAGGTGCTTGAAATGACAGCTTGGATTTCTGTGGAAGGTGTCCAAAGAGCACAGACAAACAGACAGCTTAGGGGACCCTGCCAGGAAACCACAATGTCTCTAAAGTTGAAAAGCCCGTTGTCAGTAACAGTTGAGGGATGAACTTGTACTTGCCACTTAAAGAAAAACAACAACAAACCCAAAGAAACCCAATTTTCCCACCAGACTGATTAATCCCTGTTGCTGCAAACAAAAATAAGAGGAGAGTGAGAGTGTAAGATGTCAAACAAGTCAGCACAACACTTTTAAAGTCACAGTAACAGCCACCAGAAGAGTTGCTTTGTCTAATATCTTACTTCAAGCAGAGAAGAGCATAGCAGCATTCTTGTTGTGGCATATCATGTAATGCAGCAAAAGTCTTCAATAGTTTTTAAGCGCTTTTTTGCTGCGAAGCATTCAAAGCAAAGGGGTCAAAGAGTAGGAAACATATGACACCTGCTCATTCCCTATAGCTGATGGAAACTGGAGGTTAGTTTGTGTTGTCATTGGCTTCTGCTCATTTCCTGCTCCAGCCCAGAAAACAAGATTTTTATGACTGCTTAGGAGGAGGAATCAGTTCACATGCTTCAGACCTAAAAGCAGATCTGCAGCTGACCCTCCCTGAATTAAAGTTAATATCCCTCATTGCTGGGAACATCAGCCAGTGCTTTAAAACCCATCTGTCACGCAAACTGTGTTGTCTTTGTCTAAGCCCTCTGCATTTACTTTAATTCCCACAGTAGATTTGTACAGCCAATATCTTTTGTTAAGCTGACTTTTTAAGGCAATGAATGGAGGCAAGGAAAGCAAAATGTCTTCCCCCAAGCCCAAAAGGATGTCTGGGCAAGCCTTACCTACGTCAGGGGACTAGTTGCCTTCTCTAAAGAGTGGAGGGAAAGCGAGAGCTCCACACCACAGTTCAGGTCTCCCAGGGCACAGACCACTTTGGGAGGTGCTTGTGTCTTTCTGTCACCATACAGGTAGCCAGAAGTGTGAGAGGTGTCTAACCAAGGGCCAAGTGCTTGAAACTGGGATCACTGGAGAATTGTGGCAGATCTGAATGCAGCCTGAAGTGGCTTTTAAAATGCCACATTATGTAGTTTGGCTGTTCACTTTGCTTTCTGTGACTATTAAATTGGAATCCAGTATGAAAATATTCTATTTCAAATGCCAGGGGGTTGCTATTTGGATGTTTTCATTCACCTGATGGAAACTCTGACTATCCTTCAGACTTTGATGAACCCAAGCAGGTACACCCGGTGCAGACCATGCCTCCTGGTCCCATCATTGACCTAGTCTTTGTGCATGCAAATTGCCCGTGCTAGTGGTAATGAGTGCAGAAGCTTCTCTTCTTCTTGCAGCATTTGGGAATGCTTCTCTTTAGCTTCCTCATGAAAGCTGAATTATGTTGGAGTAATATATGTACAGTATTTTGTCTGTCTAATGAAGCTCACTATCAAACAATCTTTTTAAATCAAAAAGACCCACAGCAGACTTCTGAGCACCAAACTCACCAGTTCATTGGTGAGTAGTACATTCAATGGTCTCCCACTGTGGCTTGCACACTGGAAATACATTTCCAAAACTAGAAGGGGAAAAGGAAGAAGAGAGGTTTTCTTATACACGAGTAATGGAAGTTATAAAATTTCTCCCTATCTGAAGGAAAATTAGAGCTTAGATCTTTCAGCTGCACACTAATTCACTTGTAACAAAGCATGATCAATTATTGCTATAAACAAAGCACATTCCAAAGCAATTGTAGCTGAGGCAATAAAATCAGCCGTTAGAACAGACACATTGGACAGGCTCCAGTCGGTCTCATTTAGGTGAGTAATTTAGGCAGAGCTCTACTGCAATTTTAGTCATCTGGCCCAGGAGGGGAGGGAGAAAAAAGACAGTTCAAGCAGACTGACACACCCCTCCGGAGTCTTCTTCTGGAGCCAGTGGAGAAGGGGGAGTGCTGCTAAAGATGAAGGTATGCAGGCAGCCATACATCAGCACCTTTTTCAGCTGCACAGGACAGTGAATGCAGTTCTGCCAGGTCACAGCTCAGCAGGTTGAGGGACCCCCCAGGACATGCCACAGCCAGGAGGATGGACAGAGCCCAGGATACCACAACCAGGACAGTGGGATCTGCAAGCATTGGGATATATATTTGGCAAAAGCCACGTTGTTTTAGTCAGTAGTAGGGGATCTGCCAACAGGGCTGGCCCAGCCCAATTAGAACTTTTACGTACTGTAGAGGGAGATATAGTTTCTGTGGTGCATATAAAGAATATACTGGGGAGGACAGTCTGAGTTATTCCTGCTTCAGGTAAAGGCAAACCCACTTTTAGGATTGCTTTTGCTCAAGGGCCTGGGTGCACTTGGAAAGGTGGGGATGTCTGGCATGTACCTCAAGGGGATTTGATTCTGGGTGAGAACAGCCAGTGAGGTTAATTGCTACATAATACTGTATGTCATCACTACTATGGTTGCTATATGCCATATCAATGGTATTACAGTAAAAATCACCCAGATTAATGAAGAATGAATTTTGATGAAACTGGGCAAAGTGCAACAAGTGCAGTGATGATGGAACTAAAACTGTCTTCAGTGTGCAGCAGTCCAACACCATGATTTGTCTCTCCTGCCCTGAAGGACTACTGTGATAGATGAAGCCCAAAGTCATGGACTAAATGAACTCAATGGACATTTTAGAGGGATGGTCCATAGACTGAGGGAATGATACTCTGTATATATCAGAAGACAGGAAAGGATGTATTGGAAATTGTAGAATGTGGGCACAATGTAAATGGATGTAAATCCCATGGATTTATAATGTGGAATGATGGATTTGACTGTTGTCTTTTCCTTTCTTATTACATAAACTATAAAACCCAGTCTATTAAAGAACATCTGAATACAGCTGAGTTGTCAAATGAGTTAGAAATGGGGCTCACACTCTGATCATTAACTGGAGGCCATTGTGTGTGAGTACATTTTTCCACAGGCATAATTTAGAGGCCTGCTTTGAAATTTTGATTCAAAACCATCAGTATGATAGATCAAACACATATTTGAGGCGGATTTTTGAGAAGGATCCTGTATCAGGAATTCCTGCACATAATTTACCAAAAAAGGAGCCATATCATTTTTGAGAAGATTAGTTTGTTTAACATTAGGATTTACTCTGTAAAAATAAATGCCTTGTTTCACAGATCCCCCTCCTGGACATGTTCCAGCTTCAGCTGCTGACTTCAAAGGCAAAGTAAGTGTTGGCTGTTTGGCTGGATACTCCTGCAGGTCCAGGACATACGGCACTCAGCTCTGCTATGGGTTCCAGCCCAACCTGAGGTCCAGCTAGTACCTAGTGTCCAAGCTAACTGGCAGACCTTGCACAGAGTTCTGAGCTCTGTGGAGAGGACAGCTGGGGCCACAGAAGTAAAACCCACAGTGGCTTTGGTGCACTTTTCTTTTTTTAGTCCAGTGTGGGCATTGTGCACCCCAGCCATGTATATCCTCCGTATGTGCTCACAGCATTGGGAAGAAAGCAGGTGGGATATGGAGCTCATGAAGTTCAAACCAGGCAGTAAACCCCTACTTCACCTACCAGTCTGATCATAGTAAGTGCAAACTCTGCGCAAATCTTGTTCAACTTAACAGAAAGTCTCTTTTGCACTTGAATAATTTGTGCTTGCCACTGACTGCAAAACTGGTAAGTGAATCCCAAGCCATCATGCTTGTGGAGAGCTGCCACTGCAGGTGAGTTGCATTTACATCAGCAAGGCTCTGTTATCCCCTGCACAGAGACTGTCCTAGCTCCCTAAACAAGTGAGGTTCAGTTTGCAGGGCTGACAGATGGAGGGAAGGAGGAATCCTTGTCCTTATCAATAAGCACAGATGATCAAAGGCCTTCTGAAACCCCTTAAGCAGTGAGTATCACAGCAGTCTTTTCTGGTGGTAGGCCTCCCTTTGGGAACACAACTTATTTCTCTCATAGTTCAGTGTTGCATAAATGGTGATTTCATTGACCTAAATTTGCTTGCTCCTTGCTTTTGTCCAGTGCCCACCAGCTAGCTGCAGATGCAGGTTTAGATTCATCTTTTGGCTTGTACTCTTCAACTCCGCCACTTCCCAAACAGCAACAGTACCACAGGTCCTGCTACAGCAGGTGAGAGTTTTGGGATGTTCTGGGTTTTTTTTTCCACCCAGGCTATTTCTAAAAAAACATACTTGGAAAACAGGAAGTATCTGATTTGTGGAAGTAAAATTAACCTGGTACCCACACCCTGGCTGTCAGTGTCCTTTGTGGGGGGGGGAGAGGAAAAAAAAGGATAAATCAACAGAACCTCTTAGTCCAGATGCCATTTACTAAAATGCAACATTCACATGGTCTGTAAATAGCAGCCAGCTGAAACTTGTTGGAAGATTAAGTTTCAATTACAGCTGACATTTCCAAAACACTGTGTGATAGAAAAGCCATTCATATCCCCAGACCCAGATGGTCATCTCATGTCTCCTGTTTCTGGGCATCATCTGTTCGAAGGGCCATCGCTGGCAAAAGCCACCAAAAAGGTACAGTTGCTGACATTTCTCTGCTCTGGCAATCATGACGCTCATCAACACTGGTGTCAAATGAGGAGAGCAATCACACAGCACTCCCAGCAGCTTGCAGGATGTTCTAGTGTCAGGCACACAGCGACGCTATTATGATTTCAAAGGAGATATTTGTATTTTATGGGCAGGAGAGCTACCTTTACATACACAGGGAGAGAAGAGAAAGTTGTTCACCAACCGCTACTAGTGGTTTGGGGAAAGAAAAGCCTGCCTGAGTGCTTGAGTGTTGTTTCTCCTCTCTCACAGACTTAAGAGCCTCAGGCAAGCTGTTTATGCCAAGTCTTCTACAGAGATAGGCTGAGATAGCTGGGTTTGCTCAGCCAGAAGGCTCTAGGAAGACCTTAGAACAGCTTCCAGTTCCGAAAGGGGGCCTACGAGAAATCTGGAGAGGGGCTTTTTACAAGGGTGTGTAGTGGCAGGACAGAGGGAATGGCTTTAAACTGAAAGAGGGTAGGTTTAGAGTGGACATTAGGAAAACATTCTTCACTGTGAGGGTGGTGAGGCGCTGGCACAGGTTGCCCAGAGAAGTTGCAGCTGCCCCATTCCTGGCAATGTTCAAGGCCAGGTTGGATGGGGCTTGGAGCAACCTGGTCTAGTGGAAGGTGTGCCTGCCCACAGCAGAGGGTTTGGAACTGGATGAGCTTTAAGGTCCCTTTAAACTCAAGCCATTCTGTGATTCTATTATTCTAAGTTTAACAGAGGACTACAAGAAAGCTTCAATAGGGATGAGTGGCTCTAGTTCTTGTCCTTCTGGGTATCTCAGGCTCTTGTGAGCAGGATGGCTAGTGACCTACATGGGTATTGAGAGCATCCTACTAGGGTAAGCTAAATGAAGAGATAAGGCTTGTCAACTGAGAGGCCAGCAACTCTCCAGTCATGTCCTGAGTTTGGACAAGCTGTATAAGCATCACCGTCCCTGATTTCCCCTGTGTCTCCCCAAAGAGTCCAGGGAGAAATACCTGGGTGTCCTCCACAGCTCATCCTGCCCTGCCACGACACACAGCTGACTGGTTACATGACAGTGTTTAGGATATGCCTGCACCAGCTGTGGTGTAGAAGATAGGCCCTTAAATTGGGCATTTGTGACTGGGGTTGTCTATTTGTTATAGGCAACATAACTAATAGCCTCTTGCATAAGAGGGTCTTGGCCTGTCACTGGAGCTGCTAGATGCTACCAAAATGTCCATCTGAAATAACCCTGGTTATAAGGACATGGTATCCCTGAAGGTGTATCCTGAATATTTCTTGTACATTTGCAAGCCTTTTGGGAAAAAGACCCTTCCTAGGAACAGAGTCCTTCCTCCATGTAAATGCAGCCATATGAGTCACAAAAACATTATCTAAAACCATGTATAGTGGAGCAGATTGGTGCTATCCAGAGTATAACTAAAAATAAAGGGAAAACCAATAAAGAAGGCTACATGTCAGAAATTTTCTTGCAATGTGCCCTCAGAATAGACTAAGCAGCTTCCAATTCCACTGATTTAAAATGTTTGTGAGGGTTAGGAAAAGGGCTGTTCTTAATCTGACTTACTTGAAAATTCACAGCACACATCTGTCTTACAGCTGCAACAAAATGTTTATCTTCATCTTTGTGACAGGAGAATTATAAGTTCAATTAGGGAAAAAAGAAGCATAGCTGTGTAATGCACATCTCCCCTTTGCCTTGAAAATGAAAAGTGTTCTAAAACTCCAAAGCACAATTCATAGGCTTAGCTAAACCATCTCGCGACAAGCAGAAATTTACAAAACTACCCTAGTACTGGAACAGGAGATGAACTCTCTCATTTTGGGAAGAGGGCTTCTCAAAGACCTGGACTCTCCCACTTAAGGTTGTTCTATACTAATAATGCTATTCAGACCACCACTAAAATGGTCTGACCTCTGTGTCCAACACAGCAACTTAGGCAGATCATCTTTCAAACACCTGGCAAAGCTTGGCATTTTGAGATGTGTTTCCCAGCTATATGAAGTCCCTTAAATCAACTTCATATTTATGCATTGGTTTAATCTTTGCACTGGTAAGTATTTCCTACCTTTTTCTCTCTCTTCGATTTCTTCCCTGATAGCATTTAGCGCTATACAGATTACTTTGTACATAATTTCTAGGTGCTGATAATGTACACAGCAGGGCTATTACCACCATCTCCTTTCTCCAAGAAGGAGACTGATCTACAACCGCAGCAGACAGTTCTCCCCTCTGACAACACTTTTCTGATCACTGTAAAGTGTCTTTCATCCCAGAATGCTTTTAAAGTAAGATTCCTGACTCAAACACCATCAAAGCCATTGGGCAGCTTTGCACACTATGAAGGGCAGGACCCAGGAGCCCCTCTAATCTGTATCCAATGTCGGGATGAGGTATAGATGGGCTATGAATCACCCTCCCATGAGCAGGCTTCAATGGGAGGAAAATCAGATTGGATGGTTGTGTTTCAGCCAGCCTACTGATACAAATGATCAAGAGATCAGGACCCTCAGGGCTTGCTATGGCCTGGACTGATTTATATTCTGCGCATGGTTGCTGCTTTCCACCAACTTTGAAGGCAACACTGCATGTCAGAACCAGTACTAATGTGCATTCGTGGGGCTTCTGTGCACTTGCTCCAGAGGGAGAAGGAAGGTGGTGGAGTAGATAATGGAGATGAGCTGAAAGCCCAAGTGGATATCTAATGCCTATGCATGACAGAGAGAAGTCAAAAGACAAAATCAACCCCTGTTTGGATTTTATTCTCATGAACAGCCTTGAAAAGGTAAAGTGGTCCTGCTGGGACTCCAGTCTGGGCTTCAGTGAGCTTCCGTTAGATCAGATGTGAGGTTTAAAGCCACTAACTACACTGTTTACTTGTGCTGTTCCTTCTGTGCTCCCTTTAAAAATGCGTTTAAGAATACAATTCTTAAACAAATACAAACAAAAAATACCTCATTACTGTCAAGGAAGCTGATTTACTGGAACATCTAAGATTAGTGGTAGCTTGGGCCTTTTTCTCTGATAATTGGTGCATGAATACACAGAACACTCATTTCTCTTTATAATAAATCATTGTCATTACTCAGAAACAAAAAGGTGCAACCTTCTCCTACCTTAGGTTGACCCTTTTTCTGATACCAAATGCATAGCCCAATACTTTCCACTAATACAGT
Organism: Psittacus erithacus; assembly: GCA_009867235.2. Classification (NCBI taxonomy): domain Eukaryota; kingdom Metazoa; phylum Chordata; class Aves; order Psittaciformes; family Psittacidae; genus Psittacus; species Psittacus erithacus. Next base: position 21,447 of record WYDI02007833.1, on the reverse strand, counting down.
AACTCCTTTTATGGTAGAGCTGTATGCAGCTCGTTGTGATATCATTAAGAAAGGAGCTCACTGAAGAGCACAATGCAGTTGTTGCCAAGGGACAAGAGACATTCAACCTCAGATAAGGTGCTCAGCTTTCCTCCAATTAGGAGCCCAATGGGTGCATTTACAATGCATAGCAAAAGAAATGTGTTTCAAATAGAATCAATGACTAAATTAATAATATTGAAAAAGCTACTGCCAGACACTGTATTCATATGATACAAACAGCAGGAATCCATTTCAATAGCTGAATGTCAAGCAGTACATCTATTTTTAAGTACTTTTAAAAAACATTTACCCCCTTCTCTGCTAACAAAAGGATCATTTTTAGCATGTCCTTTGTTCTAAAACCATTTACATGTCTTCCTGATCCATGAAATGAACATTTTCCAAACTTTTCAAAATGAAGGCATCATTAGTTTGTAAAGCACTTTAATTTATACATTTCTTCACTCTTCTAAGCAGTATCTCACACCTCTCTTTCCCCACTCTGCCTTAAATCAAGAAAAATAGACAATTTATTTCCAGCTGGAAGAATCCAGTGCATTACCAGGAAAATAAATCTATATGATTTCACTGGACACTTCCATTAAAGCCTGCAACCCTTTCTGCAGAGATGTCAGCATGCATACCAAACAAATTATATCAGCTAAAAATCCCATATCATCATGCTCAGATTTACTTCTCCAGCTTCCGAACTGTGGCAAACACAGTAATAGATTAAATGTCAGGAAGAAGTTCACTCTTACTGTTTCCCTTCTCAGATGAGAAAACCGAGCATTGCAGGCTTATAAATTTGTCATTAGCCATAGTTAAAGGCCAGCTGTGTGAGTTCCTCAGCCAGCCCTGCCTGCCTGAGCAGTAAATGAGCAGACGAGGCTGTCGATGGCATAAGGCTTGCAAGCAAGTGGCGTTTCTTTAACAAGTCTCTGTCAGACATACACAGTGTTATACAAATACAAGAATTTCAGACACCTCACACTCCTGCTTTCCATATCCAGCAGAAGCTGTGAGGATCTATAATTTATTGGCTGTCCATCTGTGGCACCAAGAAGCCCTGTTAATATGCTTGCATTCTCTCCACCCCACAGTCCTCCATGTTGCACTCCAATATTTCTGAGTTAACTTCATTTCTGTTTCTCTGCCTATAGTGCATAAAGCTCCTAGCATCCTACTCCTCTAGAAGATGCAATGCCCCAGGGCTGAAGCTCAGCAAGTGAGCAAGACCACCACCTCTCAAACACAGCAACATCTCTTAGGAGCAGAAGACATAGCCTTGTTCTCCACCATAATCTCTCCCTAACTGAAGGTGCCAACCTCAGTAGTTGAAAAGATGTTCAAAATCCCAAATAGACCCAGGGATGCTCCAAGGCCATATTCTTAGTGTATCTGTCTCTAGGTAGTGCACAGCAACAAAAGAGAGGCCATGATGGGTAGGACAAATGACCCCAATAGGAAGGATGTGCTATTCAAGATTTCTAGCTTTTCAGACTGTTTGTGTATAATTTGGTTTTTAGCTTGTTCTGTGAGGAGTTTTTGACTAATTACTCCCTTTTAATGTTGCTGTTTCTGAATTGAACATCCTCATGCTGGATTAATTTATCCTGCTCTCTCCTGCCACAGTGTTAAAACTGTTTGTATTGTGATTGCTGCTATAATTATGTCTCTCACTAATGACTCGCAGGTAAGACCCTATACAGCACTGAAGACCAAATCCAGGCTTTCTTTGTTCAGCCTAGGAATAGCTGTTGCAGGAAGCTGTTGTTTTACACTCAGATTTTTTATCCCTGCACCTTGTTCTTGTGAGGCACTGATCCCATCCACATGAATAACTGAATTCTCCTACTTTCACTGCCTGTCCCAAATTTGCAGCCCACCTAATCTCCCCTACTACTGGCTGATCACTGTCATTATCCTGCCCATGGCTGTCCAATGGCAGGACTGTGCCTTTATTGCTGGAGTATGGGATTTCTGACAACAACAATCCAACTGTGCTTCTCTTTTCCGGTAATAATTTTATGCTGTTTTACTTCATGTAATCCTTTACTCAGCATGTTACTCCACCTGTGCATCTAATACTAACATTTCTATGAATCTTCAGGCTTGGGAAACTCTGTCTTATTGTTTATTCCCCTTCCATCATGTTTCTGAGATCCTGCTGTATCAGGGCTACCAGCTCCTTCACCTTATTTTTGAGGCTTCTAGCACTGGTGTAGAAACACTTGCAAATTGTGTCCTCACTCTGTCACTTCACCTTGCACACATGCGATGATCTGCCTTCCTTATTGACAACAGTTGTGGTGTTTATATCCTCCTGGTCTCCTCAGACATGCATTCAAGGGAAGACAGCTATCCCTGCCTTCAAGCTTATGTCAGCCCAGGTTCTTTGGCACCAATTAGCTTTCCTAAGCTTCTAGAACAAATGCCCCTCTTCTGGTTTCAGCCCCCTGTTTTCTTTCTGGAAAGGAAAGTTTCATGGTCTCATTCACACAGTGATATGTTGAACCTCAGCCTGTCTCTCAGCAAACATCACATGGAGGTCTAGGCCTTCAGCCTTCTGCTCACCACTTGAATTTAGTCTCTGGAGCATAGGTCCCACACCTCCACATGTGACTGGTACCAATACAGACCACAGCTGCTAACTCTCCGCAGGTAACCCATCTAGCTGTCCTAAAAGATCCCTTGTAACCAGAAGGCAAGTTGCTTCACATCGTAAGCCCTCCATGCATCCAGTGTGAGAATGATGCGCCAAATAATTAGATCTTCAATTACCAGTACCTGTTTCTTTCTTTTAAGACACTGACTGCTGCAGCAGTGCACACTGCGATACCACCTGGAGGGTGGTCAAAGCCAAGCGGTGAGATCCTTCCTTCCCTGCATACAACTTCCTTCCTTGTATACAACTTCCTTCCCTGCATACAACTTCCTTCCTTGTATACAACTTCCTTCCCTGCATACAACTTCCTTCCCTGCATACAACTTCCTTCCTTGTATACAACTTCCTTCCCTGCATACAACTTCCTTCCCTGAGACTGATGTTCACAACTGCTCTTCAGAGACACTGACCTCTCCACCTGCTTTTCAGGGAGAGCTGCACAGGTGAGGGAGAAGAAAAAGGGATATTAATCCCAATCAAGCTGTGCACCAGCTCAGTGGGATGGATGGTTTTCCTAAATTCCTCTTGGTGGTCACGGGGAAGAGATGGGCCTTTAGAAAGAGATGTAGGGATAACAGTTTAGCTTGGGAATCACTCCCCGTCACCACTCTGAGAGAGATCCTTAGGTGCCTTTCTGGGGTGATGTGAACCCATCAAGCATCACTGTTGCCTCATGTAGGTGATCCATGGGCAGAAACAACAGAGTTCATTAACATGAAAAGAAGAAATCAGAAACACACTTATTATTCCCTTCTTTGATTTTACCAATGCACTATGTCTTCTTTGTTGACTGTTACATTGGAGGACTACACATCACAGAGTAATTTCAGTTTATTAAAAAAATAAAAATAGTAGCAAATATTCCCTCCTACATGTCCAAAAATGCCAACACCTTCATCTGAGCATGCACCAGAGGCGTTTGCACCAGACGCGTTTGCACCAGACTCCTGTGTCATTCAGCTGAATTGAATGCATTGTGTACATCCAGGGCTGCCTATTTGATGACGATTGTCCTTGAAAACTTTCTCATAATGTTTTCCAGTGAAAAATAACTTGTTGACCACATTTAAGTTTCTAAGGAAAGTCTCAGCCAGAAATTTTGTGACAGGGAAAAATCCTTTTCCCAGCCAGCTCTAATGTTTGCTACGTCACACGCAGAGCCATCATTTAAAATTTCTCCCTGAGGCATTGTAAATAATATCATCATACACTGCTCCATTTTTTAGCTCCAAGACTTCAAGGCACACACATGGCAGAGGCAGTGGCCTTTGTGAATGCGAAGATTTGCTTCCTTATAAAATTTAGTTATTACCAGGAATTCTCAGAAAGGTGCTGTCACTGTTTCATGCAATTATGTGACTTTATAGTGATGGCAGAGTAGTTTACAAGAAAAGCATACGGAAAATACAGTGGCAAATCAATTAACTTGCAGATGGTTTTGATTAAAACACTGAGGCTGGCATGACAGCTCCTGAGCCTTTAAGATTATCCATGTTTCATAAATATCACAGCACAAATATTTTCTGACAGACTTTGTTTCAGCTTGGTAATACCCCCCATAAATCAGAGCCCAAAGTGCAGTGTGCACCAAGATCTTGAAATCTGACAGCAAGGACTGGGAAAACCACAAGAGTTTAGGCAGAAGAGAAGAACTGTCAAATTACAGGAAGATCTCCAAACACTGGTTATCCCATGCTCCAAACAATACTACGTATTTCTGCTGCATCTTTGGCTTTCATGAGCCTTACTGATGTTGTGGCAACATTTTTAGCTCTTACACAGGCTAAGCTGATTTCTGTGGTCTTAGATCCCTGCTGCAATAGGAAACATATCAAATAAGATGGTACGAAGAAAATACTGCTAAAAAAATTAGTGAATAAATGAAAATGCATCATTTTGTTTCAAATAATGTCACCTAATGTCTTAAATAGCTATTTGGTAGAGATAAAGCTGCACTGCACAAAGAATAAATGCATTTTTTGCCTCCTGATGTATCTCTAATATGTGGAAGGCAAATTCAAACTCTGGAAGTAAATGACATGTAAGCAAAAGGAAGGTTATGCTTATAGAGACTATAATTAAACAATACAAGAAATTCTAAAATACGTGCCAACAACATGGGAAAAATATTAAATCCTTTCTCAGCTAATTTATAGAGAGAAAAAAATCACATAGAAGTTTCTCTCAGGATTTCAGATTTTTCCATGCCAAAGTGAAGCAAAGACAGAAATGCCTATTTTCTTTAACGAAGTTCCAGTTTTTCTCTCTACCATCCAAATTCAGCCCAGTGCCAGCTGGAGTAAAGGCAGAGGATGGAAGGAGCCAGAACAATGCTTCACAGGTCTTGAAAAACATAGGGGGGTTTGCCTTTCTATTTTTCTCTTTTCAGCATTTGCAGGAGCTGTGAGGACTCCTTGGCTTACACTTGGTCTGAAACCCTTGCCTGCAGAACCCTGCCTCCACCTCCATGGCCCAGGGAGCTACCTTGGGAGAAGCTGAGCTGCCTCTGGCCAGAGCCAGCCGTGCAGCTCTGAGTATGTGGAGACATCCCCTCCTCTGGAGCTGGTGAGCAAGAGGAGAGACTGGAAAGGAGGCCAGTCCAACTCATGCCCAGCTGTGGGAGCGTGGCAGAGGTGAGAAGCTGGCCAGCAGCTGCCCTGGGCTCCAGCTGCTCTGGTTCCCATTCCCCCATCCCCTGCACAGCACCTCTGATTAGTTAAATCTGCGCGCTTCAAGATTAGTATTAGCCCCAAATCAGGGAAAATAAACAGAGAAATTTGATCAGATGTTTTAACCTTTGGTTCATGGTTGGTTTATGCCACAGAAAGAAGCTGCTGGCACTTTAAAGAGGAAACACGAGCAAAAGATTGAGCAAGCTTCTGTCTCGCTATCTACCTGTCACCTGGCATTTGTTACTAAAGGACAAGTTTGTTATCTTATGTGACTTTTCCCAGGGGCCTGGCCAGCTGGTTGGTAGCAGTTCCAGCTGCAGAAGCTAGATTCACTTGGCAGCCAGATTAGCTCCTTCCCAACATTTCTGGGCAACCACACGAGATTTCCTGAGACCTTGACTTTGTCAGTGGAGATATTGGCACTAATCAGTGGCATGGACAGATAGCCCCATCCATGCCTTGGGCAGCTGGCAGGGACAGCAAAGGTACTCATCTGCCAGCTGTGGGGCAAAAGGATGCTTCATAACCATTCTTCTCCAGAAGATGACACCCAAAACGGAGCACCAGTGTGTCCATGCAGCCTGGCAGAAAGAGTCAGGCAGCACTGTCGTGTGAAACCTCATCATGAAATGGTGCACCTACAGGGGTCAGCTGTTTGGAGCTGTCAGGCACTCAGTCAGGCACTCTGAGTGGTTATTACAGAGCCAGTTTTCCAAATTAACAAATTGCAGAGCTTTCTGGTTCCATTCCATTTCGTTCTAACATTTATTTTTTATTAAGTGATGAAAAGTCTGAAATGCACAACAGTAAGACATTTCTGATTCCTTCGGCATCACAAAGATGTAGATTTGAAGGTCTCTATGGAAATGGTGGGATTCATTACAGGAAATTCAGTGGTTGGCTCAGTCCTTTCAGGTGGCTTGATGTTAGAAAGATACCAGGTATTTGTTGTCTACTTTTATTTGGAGTGCAGGGGCTAGCTGCCTCAGGAAGAGTGACCACCTCACTGTACAACCTTCAAGCCCACAAAAGCACATGCAAAAACCATTGGTGTCATCAGCTACTCCAGATCAGAGCCCTCTGCCTGTCTCACATTCGCATCCTGTTCTGCACCAGAAGGGCAAAGCAGCAAAGTCTGGCCATGTAGACCAAGGGTTCTCCTAGAGAGAGATGCTCCACAGCATGGAGCAGGCTGACAGACTCGAACCCTACATGCCTGTTTGGGTAAAGGCACAAGCTGGTTTACCCATCAGACATTTACTGACGCAACCTGTTTGCTGTGAGGGAGGCAAACAGACCTAATGCCCAAAGGACCACATGGAGGAACTCAACTACCCAGAAAGCAACACCTGAGGAGTCAGGGATGGAGGTGTCGTCACGTCTCACCAAATAGCTTCTGAAGATACTTACATGAGCAGGGACCAGTGGAGCCAGGACAGCTTTTGACACAGGGAGCCATGACCAGAGGATCTGCTGAGAAAGTCAGCCCTCAATTCTCATTGACTTTCAACCTGATTCAGACATGTGAATGTTCTTCATGCTGTCTGAAAGTCTCCCTTTTCCAGTACACTTGAAAAATAACCCTCATTTAGTTTTGCTGAACTCTTCAGAGTTGATAATGCCACTTTAACAATAACAAGTTGTGAGAAACAAGTTGTGCATATTTTTATGTATATGCAGTACAAAATATCATCAGACAGATGTAGGTGTATAGATGCTATTTGCGAGATGCACCAGCTGGCTCTGCTGCCCCTCAGACGCAAGGTATATTGAAGTCTTCATAAAGGTTATGTCTGAAACAGTTCATAAGCAGAAATGTGATGTTTAAAGGTGAAAGCAGGCATGAAATAGTGGGATGGATTTTGAAGCAACATCTTAAATATAGTTTATTTTTTTTAAAGGAGACACATATTGAGAGAGTTCTCATACTATGATGAGTCTGGATAAATTTTCAAAACCAGAGATGCCTGTGTTTCATCTGCAGAACATCTTTATCAATAAAATTAAGAAAATTCACTAGCACTGGAGCAGTAAGCACAACAGTACTGAACACATTTTCCTCTAAATGCATTCACGTGTGCACTGACTTAGTTGACTTGCACACTTTGCAGGTCAGCATAGGGGATCTCTCCTTTAAGCACCAAAGAGTGTGTTTTCAACAACACATCACTTCCTTCAGAGCCTAGTGGTGATCTAAACATCTGAGACTGAGTGATAATGAAAGTTGAATGCTGAACCATTTCATCTTCCAAGCAGGACTTGGGCACTTCCAAATATCCTGCTCTTAATCTCCATTGACTTGGGTTGTTTCTGCTGCTCCACTCTGGGCAGTACAAGGCTTTTGTAGATACATGAGTCAGTCCCACAGAACTGAAAATGTGAGACTTCTCTTCTGCAAGCTAGTAAATACAGGGTTGTCATGCCTACACATCACACCCTAGACTTCAGTGGAAACAATGGGAGGGTGCCAGTGTTCCTCCCATAATTTCTCCAGGAAGAGCAGGGCTTAAGAATTAGTGCCTTGGTTGTCACTATTTTTGGCGCTTAATTCTTTTACCTTTTGCATGGCTATGTAAATAGCTGCAGGGGAAAAAATACCCAAGCAAACAAAGAACAACTGCTTCAGTACCTCCCTGCCTGAGTGATGGAACAAATGATACTGAGAAATAAAAGATGTGACAGATGATGATCCAAAGCATATTATAAACATAGACTGCAATAAGGGGGAGGAGGCAGAATGAAAAGACCACCTCTGGTATAGGTGGAACTTGTAAGTCAATCTGTAAATTAAAAACAGTGTTTATATAGCTATACATCTCTCACTGGCAAGCTAGAGTGAGAGAAAAAAATGTGGCGTCTGATAGAGCTTAATGCTGCAGTGCATGGAAGAACCATCCAGGAGGGACTTGAGCACTGCATGCCACAGATGAATAAGAGAACTTCAGTAAGGGCAGGTCAGATCTGTGAAGCAAGGGTTGACAGTAATAAGTTCCCAGGAACTTCAAGCACTTTACCTCAGCTCAATGACAGGTTTATTCATTTAGAATGTGTTAGAAACAAGGTGGTACTTGACAAATAAACAGAAAACTCTTTTGTCTCTTAAGTTTTGCATATACATATCTGCCCTGTGCTTCCTTCAGAAAATAACCAAGATGGACATTTTATCTGGGGAATAACATATTTTCTGCCATGTGGAGGTATGTCAGGCTTCCATTTATCGTAGTGTAAACAACACAGAAAACCCATTTGAAAGTCCCTGCTTTCAGATGAAGATCTCTGCCCTCTGCCAGGTAACAATTTAAAAAACATTAAAAACTACCAGGTCTCATCACTGGTGAATATTGGACCAATACATTGGGGCTACTTTAAGGGTTTCTTCCTTCTGTGTATTTCAAGTTTTGCACTTAAAGTAATCATTTCCCTGGAAGCATTTTTTATTTATCAGGTGTACGCAAATGTTCACAACTAAAATATTACAGGACCACTGAACAGATGACATTGGCAGGGACCCCTTGAGATCATCTAGGCAAACTCCCCAGCTCACTGAGGGGCAGCTAGAGCAGGTTTCCCAGTACTGTGTCCAGTTGGGGTTTGGATATCTTTGTGGATGGAGATCTCTTGGCAGCCTTGTGCCAATGCTTGACCGTACTGACAGAAAAAAAGTGTTTTCATGTGTTCAGATTAAATTTTCCTTTGTTTTAATTTGTGCCCAGTGTCTCTTGTCTTGTCAGTGAAAACTACTAAGAAAAGTCTGGCTCTTTCTTCTTCACTCCTTCTCATCAGGTATTTATGCCCCCCTCCAGCTTTCTCCAGGCTGAAAAGTCTAGCTTTCTCTGCCTTTCTTTATAAAAGTGCTCAGTCTCTTCACCATCTTCATGGCACATGGTCCATGTTGCTTTTGTACTGGAAAGCCCAAAACTGAACCCAGAACTCCTGATGTGTACTTACCAGCACTGAGCAGAGAAGAAGGGTCCTTTCCCTGAGCCTGCTGGAAACACTTCTCCCAGTGCAGCCCAGGAGGCTGCTGGCTTTTGCCACAGTGGTGCACTGATGGGTCATGGTCAGCTTCTTGTCAACCAGGATGTCCTGATCCTTCTCTGCAGAACTGTTTTCCAGTTGGTCAGCCCCCAGCATGTACTGTTGCATGGGGTTGTTCCTTCTCTGGTACAAGACTTGTCATTTCCCCTTGTTGAACTTCACAGGGTTCCTCTCAACACAGTTCTTCAGCCTGTTGAGGTCCCTCTGAATGGCACCACGACAACCTGGTATAACACCCTAGTTTTGTATCATCTGCAAAGCTGCTGAGAATGGACTCCATCCTGTCTGCCAGGTCATTAATAAAGATGTTTAGTAGTACTTGCCCCACTATTGAGCCCTGGGTCCACCATTAGTAACTGGACTCCAACTGAATGTTCACTACTGTCTGGGCACAGCCTTTCAGCCAGATTTCTGTCATCTGCCCCACTGCCCACCTATCTAATCTGCAATTTGTCATCTTGTGTATGAGGATGTTATAGGAAATACTGTCAAAAGCCTTACCAAGGTCAAGTTAAACAGTATCTACTGCTTTCTCCTCATCCACCAGGCTAGTCATCTCATCACAGAAGGCTGTGGGGTTGGTCATGCATGATTTCCCCTTTGTAAACTCACAGTGACTATTCCCTATAACCGTGTTGCCTTTCATATGTTCAGAAATGGTTTCCAGGAGCATTTTCTCCTTTACTTTTGCAAGGACTGAGGTGAGGCTGACTGTAGTTCCCTGAACCTTTCTTCTTGCCCTCTTGAATATGTGAGTGACATTTGCTCTCTTCCAGTCTTCAGGAACCTCTCCTAATCAAAGTGGTGGCACTGTTATGCCATATGGAAGTTAAAATATGGTCCTGTTGCAATCCTGATACCCTGCACATTTCCCCAGGAAAGAAAGACAAAAAGCTGCCTATTCAGAAAATGTTGTCTATCCCATTCCTTACACAGGGACTGAAGTTTAACACCCTGTCTTGGTTGTGGAAATGTACCATTTTGATTTGAAATGTTTCAGGGTTTGATATTTCTTCCAAAAGTTGCAATTTTCTGTAGCAACAAAATCTTTTTTCAAACCAACTGTATCATAAAATCTAATCTATTAACAGAGAGATTCTACACTGCAGGGATGCTCTGAAATCAGCAGAAAAATACATCGACACAAGTGTGATAACCAGCAATGACTAAAATGTATTCATTGTTTTACTATTGACTTCTTCAAAACCAACAACCTCCTGGTACAGCAGGGCCTAGTGGAAGACAAGTCTGCTGGCTCCATAACATTTCTTCTTCTGTGCTGTGTACAGTCAAAATGCTGAAATTCCATTCATTCCCTCTGTCACTCCCCCCTGTCCCACACAAAGGTTAAGTGACCCTTTGAGGCCGGCAGCAGCCAAACAGGCACCTATCCTCCCCACATCCATCAGGCTCTGGGGGAGGGAGGGGCATGGAAATCTTGGGCAATTCTCTGCCATAGGACTTTTTTATTTTATGGAAAAAGCATGCAGACCTTAGAAAATGCACTTTTGATATGTGCATTATTAATAGAAAGCTAGCACACAGCAATAACACTTTCTGCTACAATTGCTGTCTGTAGATGGATGAAAGAAGGCCACCAGAGAAGCACTAGCTGTAGATGAGAAGCATGAGTGATTATTATAAACTCATGAATAATTCTATTTTTCATCTGAAAGTTGCACTTGTACACACACCTTTCCCAACACAGGCATTTTCAAAATGCACAAACTCACTGAGAATTCATATTCAGATGCTCTTCCTATTGCTTTTATATAAAATACACATAGATGTGGCACTTACGGACATGGTTTATTGGTGGAATTGGCAGTGTTAGGTTTACAGACATTCTTAAGGGTCTTTTCCTGATTCTATGATTATAAAAGCAAAGTGGACATGGTAGCCTTTCCATATACCAGCCCACCTAAACCTTCTGCCTCTACAAACCTGCACAACAGTATCACAAGATCGCCCTTTACAAAGCTGGGAATAACTCCTGCTTCGGGTTCACACACTGACATACCAGTTACTGCCACTCCTTCCAGGCCAGGATTTTTCAGTACAGACTCACCTGGCATTACAGCTTTCAGCCCTTTTCTTTGCTCTGCATCTCGTGTTGTTTCTGTCTGTAGATAGGGAACCACAAAGGCTGCTGTAACATGCAGCCGTGTTACTGGGTTTGGGTGTGATTCGCCAGAAACCAGTATGTTTCCCCTCCCTCCTGCACCACCTAATTCTTGTTTCCACCATCTAACCACAGCAGTTAAATGGTGGAAACAAACTGCAGGGTGCTGAGAATGAAAGCTGGATTTGAGCTGTGATTGGCACTTGGGAGTATCCCCAGAGAAATTCTGGCTGAATCAGGCTGTAGAAGAGCCAAGATTTTTTCCTCACCAAGATCAAGGCTGTCCAAGGGAGTTCATGAATTGAGTCACTTGTCTCAGTCATTTGACTATTTTGGAGTTTGGTCATTAACTGAAAGAGCTGAAAATCACCTAGTTCCCAAACCAACAGCTGCGCATCAGCCTTTCAGTCAAAGTGAACAGGCAAAACACTAGTCTGATTTGAATTTTTAGGTCAGGCTGCACCAGGACTTCATAAACCGTTCACAGGCGCTGTATTTCAAGAGAATGGTCATTAGGTTGCAGAGCGTTTGTTCTGGCTGACACTACTGTTTCCATGGCATGCAAGAGAGGCAAAGCTTATTGGAAACTTTTTTGTTTTAAGCATAAGGGAGATAAGGACATTGTAATAACAATCCCCCACCTGCTCGTCACATGGTCCTTTTCTTCCCTTCAAAGCATTACCTGCTGTATTGGCAAGTCTTGACGTCTGGGAGGCATTTTCTTTGCGGAGGAATACTTATTTATTTATTTATGGGACCATTCAAAGCTTTAGGCATGTACGCAGCTTAATCTCTTACCATCTTGTCAAATGCAAGCAGAGGAAAAAGTTCCGGGAGTTCGTTATAATGATGCCAGACGCTGCCCTCATACGGCGCACTCTGCCACTCATGATGGCAATGGGAAGAGTTCTTTCTCCCATCTAATGGAAGAACGAGTCTCTCCTGGGCTTTGCTGCCCTGTCAAAGGAAAAGCAGCTGGCAGCTTGCGTGCCTTTCTGAGGAGAGAAAGAGCAAACATCCCTTCTCCAGCTGCCTCCACAAGAGGCAAGTAATGTAACAATGTGCTGTGTTTTGTTTGTTTGTTTTCTAGTTTTCATTTGTGTATTGAGTCCCAATTTGCGTAACAACTGTTCAGGCTCAGATCTGTTTTGCAAATCGTTGTGAAGTGAGCAGCAGTGGCAGATTTGTCTCAGCTGTTTCTGGTAAGCATAGCTGAATGCAAAACAGAGGGCTTTTGGAAAGAAAAGACAAAACTGGAGGGATGTTTCAAGCTGTGAAGTCCCTTTACAGGGCTGCTGAACCCTGTGCAAAGAGTAACTCTCATGGAAGTGCCTGGTTATGGGAAGCAATCTGTCATGGTGGTCATTACAGATCAAACCCACTGATGGTCTGGTATCAGCATCCAGAGCAGGAACAAAAAGCCAGGGCTCCTGTGGGACCTGAGCATCACTCAGGACCAAGTAACACCAGGCAGCCTGCATGGCAAGCAGCCATCACCCCAGAACAGGCGGACAGGCCAGTTCCTCTCATCCCTCCCAGACAAAAATATAACGAAGTGCATGGAGCACAGCACAAAAATGTTTTTCTGCTTCCCTTTTTTTCCTTACTGCCTTTTTTGATGCATCCTGCTTGTAAAATCATGGCTGATTTTGCTGCCCTCCCTTAGAAATAACAGTGATTCTTTCATGATACTACAGCTGCAGAATACAGAGACCAGCAGACACAGCACCTCCAAAGCAATGATCTCAGGACAAATAACACAGACTTGTTCTCCAGAGCCTTCTGGCTGGAGCTAGGGTTTCTTTGGGTTAAATTCTCAGAACAGTGAGAATCTCTCTCCCAAAATACAGCCCACAGAAATAGCAGATAGCTATTCAAATGCTCCCACGATAATATGGGCGCCGAACTGTGGCGCCTGAATGCTCCCTTACTCCTCTGAGGTTAGCAGATGAGGGCTGCTACAGAAAAATCAGGAAATAAAGGGCCTTTCCAAGGACAGCAGGGGTACAATGCCATTACTGCCCTCACAATGATGGAGGTCTTGCATTTCATTCACTGCTTGCAAGCACCAGTAAATGCCATCAAAACAAAATGATGAGAACGGCCTCCTGCCCTCCCAGTTCTGTGAGGAGGGTACCCTCTTTGAAGCTTCTATGATCACTGCTTGACTTGCATTATTGAACAACCTCACAAATGACGGCCAACCAATGCACAGCCCTGCTGCAGTATCAGGCTGTTTCATCTGCACAAAGCATATGCGTATTTACATAATAAATGAGACATACCAAAGCATAATATATTTATGCTATATCTCAAGCCACCTGCGCATTATCATTCCAGTAACCTCTCCAGCAGGAAATGAATTCCACATCTCCACAGAGCGGAAATATAAAAATTAATTGATAAGCTATAAATGGATCATTGGGAGCCCAAATATGTGAGGAATTAAACCTCGTATCTCTGGAGAAAAGAGATTTATCTGTTTAGGATCTTTCAGCCAGGTTTAGGGGTTTGTTATTGATTGCTTCTTGATCAAGCAACTGAAAGAAAGATGCATTCCTCTGTGTGAATGTAGAACTGCAAGACAAACAAGATACTGTCCTGACCAATAGCGATATATACACATATTTATATACGTGTGTGTGTACGTGTGTGTGTGTGTATAGATATATAGAGCAAAGGCTAGAAATCATCCAGAGTGATAAAAAGATTAAGTCAGAACTATCGTTATGGAAATGCTGAACTCACAGAAGAGAGATACCCTGTCTTCATCTCCTGTTCTCTTTGAAATGGGAGGGCTGGCCTTCCTTGACCTCTGTATATTATACATTCACTTCTTTGAATGTCAAGAACACAAGAGAAATAAATGCTGCATTAACATTAATATTAATATTAATATCCTCCTTCTCAAGGCAGCCCATGCAGCAAAGGCACATGGTGCTTGTGCAGGGAGCATACCAACCCACCAGCTTGTTAATTTGGAAGCCCAGGTTCAAATTTAAAGGCTATGCTGCTCTGTTCATTGCTTTCTGGATAATCCCTCCAGAGATGACCCTATTCCAGCAAAGCCCCGAGCCCATCCCTGGGGTGGGAGGCACACATCCAATAGCTGCATATGACCTAGACAAGCCCATCTGCGTCCAGGTTGGCAGCTGGGCAGCATCGCAGCCATGTGACCAGCACCTCTCCAACTCTGCCCTATGATACTGCCACCTCACTCAGCTGGAGGGTTGTCAAAAAGCCAGGGAAGGTGGGAGGGTTCACCTTGCTTTTGGTCAGTTTTTACATCTCCTGTCGATGGAGTCCATCCCCTACCAAGCAATGGTTCTTGAAAGAATAAAAAATAGACCTTCACCCTCTGTTCAGAAAAGTTACTCCTGTTATTACTTCTGAATTTGAGATTAAAACATAGTGATAGCATAACAGCCAAGCAAGCTGCAAGACACTGCAATCTCTCCTTCTGATCAGGTTTTCCTTTATTTTTTAAATTATCAAATTTACTCAGCTAATCCCATTTATAGCCAAAATGTTTTTCCCTTATTATCACCGATATCTGGACTTTCAGGAAGATCGATAAACAGTGGTTATATACAGTTCAAGTGAATTAAATCCAATTATTTCCCCAATGCCTGTTACTAATAAGTGTTCACCCTGCTGCAGCACTGTAAACCCCTCAGGAAGAAGAAAGCAGTATTGAACTCAGCAAGAGCAAGGACTGCAGCCACCCAGCTCCTATGCTTTCTACTTGTGTTCTTGTTTCATCTGGGATAGAGTTAGTTTTCTTCCTAGTAGCTGGTACAGTGCTGGTCTTTTTAATTTAGTCTGATAACAACGCTGATAACACACTGATGGTTCAGTTGCTGCTCAGTAGCACTTACCCTGATCAAGGACTTTTCAGTCTCATGCTTTGCCAGCAAGGAGAGGCACAAGAAGGCAGGAGGGAACACAGCAAGGACACCTGGGCACAAGAAGCCAGAAGGGAGCAGAGCAAGGACACCTGACCCAAACTAGCCAAAGGGGTATTCCAGACCACAGCACAACATGCCCAGTATATAAACTGAGGGGGAGTTACCCAGAAGGGACCGGTTGCTGCTCGGGTTGGGCTGGGTATCTGTCAGTGGGTGATGAGGAAATGTATTGTGCATCACTTGTCTGTCTTGGGGTTTATTCCTATCTTTTCCCTTTAATAATAATAATAATAATAGACTTTACTTCAATTATTGAACTGTACTAGTCTCAAACCACAGGTTTTACTTTCCTTTCCAATTCTCCCCATCCACTGGGGAGAGGGAGAGGTGAGCAAGTGGCTGTGTGGTGCTTGGTGGACAGCTGGACTTAAACCACAACACCCCTCTCAAAGCATGTGGGCTTAGGGCATACGGAGCCTGCATGAGACACAAATACTTGATAAATATCACATTATGAGTGAGAACAGGATTATTTCTGCTCCTTCCCACCCCCCCCAAAAAAAAACACATCAGAAATCCCAGGTGCTCTACAATCCCACTGAGAGGATCCCTATCTCAATCACATGAAAGTGTTCAGCTAACCAGAATTGACCAAGTCTACAAAAGCCCCTCATTGTCCTTGTCTTGTCTATGGAGTGAAGCTTTAATTCCCCTCCTCAGCCTCCATACTCAGACTGCTTTTGGGTGGCCACCACTTCCACCATGGTCTTTGCCTCAGTTGATATCCATGCCCAGTCTACAAGCTCTGTACTGCACAGCCACAATCATACTCTTGGTCCTTAACGAAAGCCAATTAACGGGATGTGCAGAATGCCAAAGTGGTTAAAATGTGGTATTTTCCCTCACTGAAGAATGATTAATATCTTGGACAGATGCAAATGTTGTGCTTTGTTAGCAGTACTAGCAGTATGTTGCATGGCAGATAAGCACACACAAAACCATCACCCCGTCAGAATACCAATTATTCCTTTTGAATGCAATTCATTATAAAGACTGTGTTCCAAATTCCACACATCAAATGTTACAATTAAAACATTTGCAGAAGTCTCACTGTAAATTCCACAGCCCAATGCTCATCTGTGCCTACACACTCAAATTAAACAGCTGCAGATAAATCCACTTAAGGTCTTTCAGATATTTGGATGAGAAGAACCAAAGTGGGAAAACAAATGAAGGACCCACCTCCAAAGCCAGAAACACCCTGAGAGTGTTTTGCCAGTGGGAGTCTGTGTCAATTGCATTAACTCTGTTTTCACATTTTCACATTTGTCTCCCAAAGATGTAGGGCAGGAGCTGGTTGGATTTTCCAATATCACATTGAGATTAACTCCCTTTAGCATTCAAGTCAGGCACTGAAGCACATATTAGAATGCCAACAGGTCCTGTTTGTTCTCTGTATAACTCTAAAATCTAGTTCTCAGTAGAAAACTGACCACCTTCACCACTGTAACTGTGTTGGCTGACAAAACTACCACAAGAAGATGCCCTTTCACTTGCTAGACCTGCTGCTCAAGTGACTGTCTTATTTTGGCAGCCACAGGCTGTGGGACAACCCCACAAGCTTTTCTGACAGCCTATCCGAAGCTGTAAACATCTCCAGAAGAAGAGATGTGACACCTTCAGACTGCCCAACCACAGTCCAAAGGGAACAAAGACATAGCTACTGCTTCTGTGAGAGAGGGACCCCAAAACAGCTCCCCCTCAAAGCAACAGTGCGGCAGAAAGCAACAACCCCAGCTCACATGGCACTCCTGTTTCAAAGACATATTACTCAGCCATATTTAACCAGGTTCATAGATGGGTTAACACAGAGTCCTCAGCTTTATTTAGGCTACCAACACTCTGGGTAGAAAAATCCCCCTTTGATTTAAAGCTGGATCTTCCTGGCCTGTTCAGCAGTGCCCTGTCCTGGTGGGGCCTCCCAAGCAGAGCCCCAGCACAATTCCAGTGGCCAATGATGCCAAGGGCAGCCGTAGACCTTGGTCTCAGAATGAACAAGTATCATGAGGCAGGAGAAGAGACAAGGATGAGAAAAGGGCTGGCAGGGATGATCAGCCAGGGAAGATGTGACATATTTTATCTGCCAATGATAAACTGCATGGAGGATGGCACTGTATAAAAGTGCGCTGCTTCCCAGGAAGAGCTCCCATTTGATATTTTCCATGGAAAAAGTTTCTGAATAGTTTAAAATCAAAATTCATTGTCTTGTTTCATCTCCAGCTGTTCTTTTTTCTTCACATTGCACTGACAATAGAACAGAGCAGGACAGGACAGGGTGGAATATATTTCTCAGCTTTCTTAGATGAAATTGCCTGCACAGCTTGACACCACTGAAATACTGCATTTCAAGAAATCTGTCTGATTTTTCCCACCAGAAATGTTTCATCTTTCCTGCTCCACACAACATTCCAAATTTCAACTTTTCACCCCTATTAAGGACAGAGACAAATTTCACGATGCTGGAATGTCTCACAGGACTTACCATTTCAGTGGGCTGCAGTTAAGCTGATGGGGGTGTGTAACACCACGCTCAACCTCTAACTCCATCAGTCTTATAATTGGAGAATTTCAATATGGGTTTGAATACAAAAGTCAAAACTGGCAGCTGTCAAATCTGAACAGGGCTTTCTCTGGGTTCGTGAATTTCATGTGATGCTTACAGAAATAAGAGACATTGTATATAAAATTTATAAAATCAAAAAACCCCAAACCAACAAAACATGGGCTATGCATTCTATATTCACCCTGTTTTAGTCATCACAAATTATTTCCAAATACATCAGACCTGTGCCTCTCTCTACCCCATTTCAAGCCATACTAATTTGTTAGTGCTCGATTTACATAAATAGATATTAATGGCTTTATCTCTCATTTTCAAATTGATCCATGAACTTCAATATCTTGACAGGTTACTTGAAATAGCTGTTAAAGTCAGCTCACATTTGTCACACATTAAAGTCACAGGTATCGGACTTGTCAGCTGAATTTATCTATTTTGTGTCAGAGAAAACCAAATTGCTATTGATACACCACAGGAAATGCCCTGCTACCAGGATACATACCAGCTTCACCTGGAGACCTGCAGGATAAAAAAGAGAGAAACTAGTTGTCATGAAGTTTGCAGACAGTCCTGACAAAAATGAAACTGTCGGCTGCTGCTCTTTGATATTTGCACAAAGTATTTCTTTGGCTGAAGCTTTATTAGTCAAGCACGTTAGGGCTGAAGGTTTTCTTTGGGCCACCACATTTTCTATTACACTTGTCAGACTTAGTTCTGGGGCTCAAGTCTCTGCTCTTTAGACATACTTAGTTTTGCATCTGTTTTGCCTATTTGTTAGAGATGTAAGAAGGCTGACAGCAGTCAGTTATAGTCGAAGTCTAAAAACCAGAGAAGTAAGCATTTAACCATTATTCTAACAAGTAAAGCGCACATAATGACATGATACATTTAAAAACCAACAGACCCTCCACCAGGAAAAAGCTGTAAGAAGGGAGCTGAGCTTTATGCACAGCTTTTTAAACAAAATTATTGGCTGTAAGTCTTGTATATGTTTTTGTCTTCCTCTGCACATCCATTTATTGAGCTGCCTCTTTGATGGACACATGGCCACACAGAAGGTGTGTAAAGCAATGTCAAAGTCTGTGTAATAATTTTTCAATCACATGGTGTCACAGCAAGTCATCTCTAATAACAAAGGTTCCTTGCAGGATGATGACAGTCCTGAAGAGGATATTGCAATACTGAGTCTGTCATGACTGATGCAGTTTCAAGTTTTTTCCTATCCTTTTGTGCTGCCAGTTACTTGACTGAAATTTTCAAACAATGAAGAGTGGCAGCAGAGTCCTAGGGAGAACAGGATGATGACATAAGTTCAATAACCAGGGACTGTCTCCCAGAGATCAAACGAAAGCCTGAAAGAGTTTCACACACACCACTTGTCAGGTTAAGATTAGTCATTAGGCTTTCTTGTTGTCTTGGACTTTGAAGATCATATTCTTCCTGCTCTCCCAGCACAGTCAGAAGAAAATAGCTTCCACACTGTGGCAAACTTTTAGGTTGCTCCAGGTGTGGTACCCCTCTATGTGATCTTCACCAAGACCCTTATGGAGCTCTGTTCCATCCTCATCAGTGGGGAACAGGAGTAGTAACTCCACACAAGCCAATCAATTAATTCTGGAATACAGTATCTGAGTCATATGTGTACATTTCTTCATTGATAATGACTGCAGAAAACCGAAAGATGAGTAATAAATTCCAGGATCCCCTGGCAGCAATGGCTCGAACAGCTGCTGGTCCCTGCTCTCCATGAGGCCATCTCCATGCTGAGCCGGCACTGAACTGTTCCTGCTCAGCCTGAGCACCTCCAGACTGATTAGAAGCTTCACTACTATCTACATGGCTTTCTTAGGCTCTCCTGCTGTCTGAGAGTGGAGACAGGGAAAAACAGCTTGGGAGTAACCGCAGCAGCTTCCCAGGTTTTAGAGGTGACTTGGGCATGAGGACTATTCATTATTGTTAAAAGGCAGTGAAAGGTAAGTGCTTCAGCCAGCACCAAAAACATAGCCCTCGCTCCTCCACTTCTGAGCTGAAGTCTCAGCTGCGTAATATTGCAAATACTTCTCCAGTAGATTTAGTTTCATGATTCCCTAATGCATAGCAGTATGGTGGGATGCCATAGAGGGAGCCCATAGGTATGTGGCTGGATTGAATTCCCTTAAGGAGAGATCACGGCTGGCATCTTTGATGAGGATATTTATTCATGCAGGGGATGCAGCCAGTCTCCTCAGCTTCTATCTATTTTCTTGCAATTACAGGGACATATGGTTGTGTTTCATAATTAATTTCCACAAATTAGGGATGTTTAGAGATGCTTGCTTAGAATAAAACAAGCATGGTCTTATGTGAGTTTGCATTTGCATTCATTTATTTACAAATATCGGTAAGTTGGTTGCTCCAATGCCACAAGAAGACTTTACCCCTTCAAAACCCATTGTCTCTGGCACCCCAGGGCCCTCAGTGAATCTAAATAAAACTAGTTTCCTAACATTGTTTCACAGTCAGAATATAATTTTTCGACAGCTGGGGACTGAGACACACAAGTGTTTTGATTCAGCCTTGTAATAGGAGCTGCAGCAGAGAAGATTTAAGTCTAAATGTTTTTTGCCAAAAGAGGAGAGTAATCTACAAGAATGATAAAAATAAGATCAATACTTCAATTCATGTTTTCAGAATTACTCTCTTTAAAGAGTAAATATACTTTCCGTGCTAATACTACCTAAACATAATAGCATTTTACCAAAAAGAAGTACTGTATGTATAGTTGTAACTACTTGGATTTATGGAAGGTCAGTGGTTAGGTCTTCCCAAACGACAAAAATCCTGGAAAAGCTCACAGAAGAAGGCTTATCGAAAAAGGCCATGAAGTTTTGGTTTTGGTTTGATTTTTCTTGAAGTATATGCAATTTAGGGATACTACTGATTTAGTATGTGATACGTAGAAATAAATCTGGAAATAACCGGAAGGAATTAAGAGGTCCTGAAGTTTCCCTAAGAACCCAAAAGAATTCCTGGAGAATGAAGCAGTGGAATAATTCCCCAGGTAAGCAGTTTCCCATTACATTCCAAATTTAATTACTGCCTTGGATGTAGCACTGGAAAAACAAAAGAGTACTGAAACAACCCTGCCCTGACGATAAATTGCTTCTATTTCCAACTTGCAGGATTAGTAGGTAATTTTTTCTTTTTGATAAAGAGACTGAGTAAAAGAGCTCTGCACATTGCTGCTTTTTAGTGGCTCTCCACATTGCTGCTTTTCAGTGGCTCTCCACAGATATCTTCAATTTCAAACGGAATATTCTGCTTTCATGGCTCACCATTCAAATATGTTCTCAACTGACATTAAATGAAGTAGCACTGCAGAAAGAAAGAAAGAAAGAAAGAAAGAAAGAAAGAAAGAA
>WYDI02007831.1:0-26206 GCA_009867235.2 Psittacus erithacus | reverse complement strand
TGAAAGTCAAAACCACAGCACTGCACCAGCTACTAAGAAGGAGAAAAATGACTGCTACTGCTGAACCCAGGACAAAGGTGCAGAAGCCTGAAAATAATTTGGGGTAATGAAGAGCTGCACTGTTTCATCAGAACACCACCTCTCCAGAAGCCACCGGTGATACAACAAACAGTTTGGGGCTATAGGATGATTCTGATAATTTTCCATTACTTTCCTAAAAACCTACTTTCTCACTGTTTAGAGGCAGACAGAAGCCAATTAGCAGAATGAAAGAAAGGAGTCTGGAAAAACACAGTGTCTGAGAACAACCAACTCTGACTATGAAGCCAGACCACCAAACTATATGTTCTTGCTAAGCACCACATGCATAAAAGTTGTATTCATTTGCATTAACCAAGCAATTCCTTGATGGAAACCTACAGTGCACTCCTTGGCCACTCACTTTTGCACAGCTTTTCTTCCCCCAGTGTACACCACAAGATGCCTAACAAAAAAGCACAGGAGGTGAAATGACCTGGGTGGCCAGTTGTGAAGCAGAAGGCAGATTGTGCTGCTTCATGATGGGTTTTAACAGGAGGGAGAAGGCAGCTGAAGCCAGATCAGGCTCTGTGATACTACTACTCACATTGCAGCAATAAAGTTCATAGAAAAGCAGCAAGACACTGAGATTTGCTTGCAGCAGCCCCTGTCAGATGCCTGCCCCAAACCTTACTGCTCATCAACTGTGCCCATAACAACAAGCCCCACACTCCATCCCTGCATCCAGCAGCCCACTCAGAGCTCCAGCCACAGTGGGCAGCAGCAGCACAATCACACAAGTGATCTTTGCTGCCTCTAATTGCCACCAGACACTACCTACCTACTTTAATGTTGAAAGACCTCTGGCAGCAATACGCCCCAAGGATTTACACTGCTGTAAGGAAGGAAGGAGTCTGTCATATCTAGACAGGTAGCGCAAAGGCAGTTAGTGAGGGCTTTGCTAACTGGGATTGGTGAGAACTGTTGACTAAGACTTGAATCTCACAACAGACTGATGAAAGGAATAAATATGTCTCCACTATGCTTCAACGGCTGGTTGCTCTTCATGGAAAATCTTCTGCTAAACAATACTGAGGCATACAGAAATAGCCAGTATATGACTGTGGATTGTGGCTTCTTTGCAAGATCAAAGTCAGAAAAGATGTGTTTGCTCCTTAGAGTCTGCAAACATGGGCAAAATTAAAATCCTCCACATCTAATTTTGGGAGCACATCACTTGCTTATTATTTAGACAAACCGAAGAATGGGTTTCACCTTAACCTCTGAAGCAGGGAAAGCTCACCCCTGTGCTACCCACACTCCCGCTCTGCTCCCTCATTGCTACAAGTGTTTTGTTACTACGGCAGAATAATATTAGGACAGCGATGAGGAAAATAAACTCTCTCTAGTATGATGGATGTGTCCTCATTTCAGACATACATTTGGTCAGCAATGTGCTATAACAAAATCGACCTTTAGCAGGACTAGATTTCACTGACTCTGTTTTTATGGAGACCTTACCCCATTTATTTTGTTTTGTTTGCAGTCTCTGCAGTTTCCAGCTGATAAAGCTTTCATCACAACTCACCTTTCCAGCGGAAGCAGACTGCAAAGAAAAATATTCAAGTATGCAAGGCCAAAGGATAGAGTCCTTCCTGAAGTCCTTCACAGCAACAGGAAGGGCCCTCAGAAGAAACATTCCTGAAGAATGAGAACTGAGCTACTCAGCTTTATGCTTTTTGCATGGTACAGAAGCCTGTTGTATGTTCTTCATCACTCCCAGGGCCCTTCAGGTTTGTCATGTTTCCAGGACTTCATTAATGAAGGAAGAAGGACTCACGCCTCTGATTTCGCTACTCAGCATTTTAATACGAAATAAAGTGACCCACGAGGAAGCTAAACACAATTGAAAGTCACAGCCATACCAGCTGTTTCTGTTTTCAAATCAATGTTTTATGCCTTGCAAGAAGCAGCAGCAATTTCCAATAGCATCCTTCTCACCCTTCCTTTTGTTGAGCCTACCAAACAGAGAAGCAGAAAACATACCTGATTAGTGCTTTTATTTCTACTTCCCAAGTAGGGAATTAAACGCTCAACCTGCAACGAGACCTCTGCAGTCCAAAGAGCAGCATCCATTCAGTTTCAGAGAGCTACACCATTAATCCAAAGCGGCCACGAGAAAACACCAATTGTAGCTCTGCTGATGAGTTTATTGGAGTTAGCTACCAAGCAAGAAAAGGCTGGTATGAAAGTCACAGCCTAAGGCCCAGCTTTATGTGACAGCAGTATTAGAAACTGGGAAAATGAGAATGCTTGATAAAAAGTGGAGCCTCCAAATATGCTTTAGCTACAGAAAAGCAGCAGTTTTTCTCCTCTGCCTCAGTTAGATCTTCCATGGGGGAAATACAAGCAGCGAGGCATCTTTCCTGGCGCTATTTCCACAGCTTACATCTTCCTAGAATAACATTTACCACCATTTCCTTTCTCGTGTATCTCCTTTGCACCAAAAAGACAGACACTGTCACGAGGCTTTCCCCTGCAGCAGCATGCTGGAGTCAGTGTGACTCCCAGTAGTGTTACTGCACTGGGGCTAGAAACTGCCATGAGTGGGGGTACAGTACCACACCTTCATCAGGTTTTGGAAGGCCATAAGGAAGATTAACATTCAGGGAAGCTTACTCACAAGAGAAGCTAGTAAAGTGGAATTTCACCTTAATACTCTGAAAAGGATGAGGACATTGCTTTTGAGAATGCCAGCAAGACGTGAGAAAAACCTATTTAAAAGTCAGACACTGGCATATTAGGAGCCAATCATGATGGACAGCAAAATGTTTGGAAAAAACAGATAGAAAATAAATACAATCTACACATTTGAAAAGTAAACATGCGAACTTTGCATGCTTTTCATATGCTTGATGGTGACTTCAGTCATATGCAGCTGTATCCACAACATTTGCAGAACAAGCAAAATCATCTTATTGTTCAAAACAGAACATGAGCTGTTTCATGAGACAAGCTCCAAGTATAAAATTAAAAATAACCCAACATTTTTCTAAACCTCTGAAATTATACTGCTAGTAAACTAGAGTTTAATAGCAATAGCTGTTGAGGCTGGAGAAATTACCATCATGGTGTTATCTAATCTCTCCCCAGAAGTCAAGAATAATGACTAAACCCTTCCAACATATATATAGCCTGAAATCTATGTCAGAAGTATGTCCAATTACATTTGGCAACCCTTAGTCAAGAGAGAGGCTGACTATGATTGGATGAATATTTGAAGTGCTTCATTATTCATGTAGGAAGGCTAGGTAAAAACTGTTTCGTAGTCCCAAGACACTGGAGGGTGTGTGTTATTGGGCAATAACCAATTAGGAACGTTGACAGCACTCTGTCTTTAGGATCACTCTGGCCAACAAAGCACCTGGGTGCATGTTGTTGTGCAAAGGCACACACCCACTGCCTACTGCTCAGTTTATTTAAGCAAACCCTTTACCAACGGAAATGGAGGACACCCCAAAGGATGTGCATTTGACAACTCCAGTGCATTCCAAACTCCTGCTTCTTCATTCTCCCCTTTGCCCTCCAAAAACATTTCTTTTTTTTTTTTCCACAGCACTTCTGAATTATTTATACTACTGGCTATTGGAAACAAATCTGATCTCCTCTCTCTTTTATTGCATATAATCGACCAAAGAGCAACATCCTTATTATTTGTAACAAGGAAACACCAACAGCAAAAGACCAGCTCCTAAAGACATAATCTGGTAAAACGCACCAATATGACATTAAGCAAATACTGTAAACTCAGAATAACAGAAATCAAAGATCTTCCTTTCATGCTAGTCTAAGAAAAATATGTGAATCATTAGCACAGACATGCAAAAGACTTAAAAACTAACAGTTCTGCCACTTGCTCACAAAACCAGAAATTCAACACCAATGCAGATCATGAGAGATCAGTCCAACCCTTTCACTACCTCCCAGTACAAAGTTAAAACGCATTGATGATACAAACACTGTTTTTCCTTTCCTCCTTTCTTTTCTGAAGTTTGCATTCTGATTGAAAACAAAGCAGTGCTCACACAAGATGCCTAATAGGACTTTCATACCCACAAATGAAACATTCAAAACTTTACCTGAACAATTTACCTGTTTCAAACCCACAAAATATGAATCCAATTTGTTACAAAGAGGAACATATCAGTTTTTCTGCAGCTTTCATTTTCTGCCTTGTACCATATTTAGCCTGTCCTGTGGTGCTGAGAGTACTGCAGCATCTTCTCTAAAATCCCTCAAATGTCACCTCTCCCTTTCCCCCATGTACCACCAAGGCGATGTTTTGATGAAGGATCATCCACAGGCCCTCAAGATAATGGATTCAATGGGATACACTTAAAAGGTCATTTTTCTCCCTCGTATTGAAACTAGCACTGCCCTAAGACAGGAAGGGCTTTCATTTTTTATGTAAGCTGTAAGACCCTGAGGGCTCTCTAAACTGTTTAAGAAGGATCAATTTTCAGATGGGTAGAAGAGGCCCAACAGACCTTCACAGTTTGGAATACCCTCTTCCCTGCGGATCCCTGACAAGTTTGGGCAAACCTAACACCAGCTCCCAGTGGAGCTGCTCTTTGGCATGGCAGCGCTTCCCACTGTTTAGGATTTGTTTAGCATTCGCACAGAACTGCAATTTATAGTACGCATTCAGGGAACAAAATAAGAAAACACAAGTTTTGCAGAAGCAAAATAATCAGTAATACTGACTGAGATACACAGGAATAGAGCAGCTAAGCAAAGCAGTGCGTGGCACTGGCATACCAGAAGGAAACCATTACCCCGTGACAAGGGTTTAATACACTGACATTGTTGCAATTACATCCAGGCAACCTAACAAAACAAATTCATTGTATGGCACAAAATATTTCCAGTTCAACATTGCAACATTTATTTTTTAATTACAGCACAAAGACGACTTTTGGGGTGTGGAAGTACGCAATCCATCATTTGCTCTGAAGTGACACACTTATGGCAAGTGCTGTGCATTATAACTTTCTATGCTACAGTAAGCAACTACAAGCAATTTCTTAGGCAAGGAATGCAAAGGGTTTGGGTGTGGTCCTGGGAGATGCTGCTTATCCCTCCATCTGCCTCCGTGTCAGTGGGAGCCAAAGGCAAGCCACGTGTTGCTGCACTGGGACTTCAGTCACTCCTCCCATTTTATGCTAGTCACAGAGCTTGTGACAGCTCTCTACTCCTATAAAAAGATGTTTCACCGTTCAAATATGGCCTGTGCAAGAACACAAATATGATTTTTAATTAAAAGGAGTGCAATTTTAATAGGTCACTTAAAGAACAATTATGTCTACTGTTTGGCTGACAGGCATGTCACATTTTACTATGAAAACCTCACTGGGGTACAGAAGGTAGAAATAATCTTTATAAATTGATGAACTACTGAAGTATGCCCCATTACATTTGATATTGCTACACTCAACCGTCTCATCTTACGAACAAAACCCCTGCCTCTATTACTCTTCCCTTTTGCCTTTTTTAATCCTTCTCAAACAGAAAGTTTTTGATTCACAGCAGCTGAGCTGCCAGTGCTGCTCTCCTTCAATGAGTGCCAGTTCTGCAAGATGCAGCAGTGTGTAGAAATGTAAAAGATAGGTCTTCAGTAATTAGCTTGGGTACCAGACGCAGCACAGCTGAGTTATCTGGAAGCAGGATAAACGAGTCCAGGTGGAGCGCTGCGCTATATTGCTTTGAACACCAGAGCTAGTCCAAGCGTCTACACACTCTGCACTGCGCAGTGGAAGGACTAGGTGGGAAGGTGACTGTGAGCCCACTACTTTCCTAGAGGAGTGCCCCTACAAATCATGCCACAAGAAGCAGCTACAAACTCAGCTTACGTGCTTTTAAACCATTGCAGGAGCCCCTCAGTTCTCTGAAGCAGGCAGAAAGCGTCTAGGAAATTGTTCAAATGAAGAGTAGAGACAACTGTGCTGGAAGAGTCCTAAAGACCCAAGCTAATGTACACATTGCAGCTGCAAACAGTTTATTTGATTACTGATTCAAAGACTCAATGAAAGATATCAGTATCAATGAGTCTCAGAGCATCCTTTCAACTGATGTCACTAAGAGTGAAAGCATCATCTGAGATATCTATAAAATATGCTTGCTGCATAACAACTCAAAGAAAGCCCACCATTATGAGCCGGAAAACCATGGATGTGTGGGGAGAAAGGGACAATCAAGGAGGCAATCTGCCTTGATCTGGTCAGGTAAAGATCACTTGTGACTTTTTTGAGCTCCGACTCCTTCCATCAGAGATAGAAAAGTGTAGTTGAAAAAGAAATGAAGACAAAGCAATGAAGGAATTCAGATGACAAAAGTAAAGTCAATGCTCAAAGCAAAATGGAAACAGAAGCAAGATTCTGAAAGGCAGGCATCAAAGAGCGACATCCTGAGAGTTGTAGACTGAGGTGGAAAGAAAGACTGATGACAAAATACAAAAACTTGCCAGATTACGGTTGTCTGGTTATAACATTTGAATAAACTGCAGACCAGTTAGTTAGAGGAAACATTCATGTAACAGAAACTGGTGATGTTCCCCTGGCCAACACAGTATTTATGCTATATTTGCATTAAAATAAATGCAGATAAGCATTTGTCCTAAGCAGTTTTTACCATTTCCTATGCAATCTTTGCAAATACATCCCCAAATGCTAAGCAGACTTGTATATATGAAACACAGCCAGCAGGTTGATCATTACCAGAAAGAAGTAAGCCAGAAATTGGAATCTATATCCTAAAGCTCCAAACACACCCAAGAGGTGGACGGGTGTTGACAGTAAAATTGGAAGCCAAATGTTTACTTCTGCAATTATGTACTTACTAGATGCCAATTTGCTTAGCAACTACATTGTAAGCAGTTTATGTGGGAGCAGGATAAGAACCTAGTGCTAACATACAGAATATACAGAGGTTTCCGAGTTCAAGGACTGAGTAAAGCAAATGGCAAAGCAAACCACTGAACCTCAAGACTATGGCTGAAACCTAGACCCTATCAGAAATGACTGATAAGCAGAATACTTCAGTGACACCTCAGTTTCTAATGGGTTTTTCCTTATCAGACCAGCAAGACACATAGACTCAACACTCCTTTTTTCCTTCCCATACATTTTCTTGGTTAGAATCAGAAATACTGCTTGGGTGCCTTCAGCTACTGGGTAGAAAAAAATACAAACACTACAACAATAAACTGTTTCTCATTGACGAATTTCCATCCACAATGCTTATATCAAGAAGCCTTTGCAATGAAAGGATTTCTCAGAGCACAAATCCTTCACATAGTTATTGACAACCTCCCCTCTGACTTACAGGTTGATCCAAACCATACAACCTCACATGAGCCTAGTGGGAAAGGCATCCATGAGCCATACTGACAATATGGATATGGATTTTCTTCTTTCCCCTCAAGAAATATGTTTGTTACTTCAGAAGACTACTAGCCTCATAAACAAGGAGCTGAAGCTCTTATCTCTGTAACACTCCTGAATGTGGACATTTATCCCCCTGGATATTTCCATCCACAGTCATAGCCACACAGCCATAGTTAAGCACAGCATAAATCCCTACAATATTGAGTCTGCATATCTACTTTCTCTGGGTCTGCATATATGTAAAGAGTACTCTAGGCAATACTCTCTCTTGATTTTGCTGTCATTTTACACATTTGAGTGCACAAGCATTGAACAAGTATAAAACACTGCTTTTTATTCTCCAAATAAATAACACACAAAACCACTTTTACTGGCACTCAGAACAGGAAAGCAACAGCTCCATGGCCCCTTTCAGTAGACTTACCACCAGTTACTGACCACATGATGTGAGAACCTGCTAATCTGATTTTGCTATTTCTTCTGCCTAGTCACCGCCCGCAAACAACAGCAACAACTTGCTGACCTTGGAAGTTAGGCATATTACACGACTAACATTTGGAAAATATTCACTTCTACTGAGGCAACAGTGATGACTGACCTGTGGTGATCATTAATTGAGGCAAAATAAGGTCAACATATACTCTAAGTTCAATATACACACCTAGAGATACAATTAATCTTGGTCAGCCAAGACCAGAAAACACTCCTCTGAGCTCTTCATTTATATGTGTATTACAAGAGATTTCTCTTTACAGTATCAGTTGTCTAAATTCTCTGAATTTCTTGAAATAAGCATGATTTATACTATCACTGACAGTTCTGTTTTTATTTTGCCTCCCAAAAACCAATCAACTATACTGCCTAACTGTATTGAGTCTGGTCCTCATGAATCAACATTTAAGTTTTTACTAGTACATGTTAGTGATGAGACACAGCTGATGATGTTGGTATATATCAGTTACTGGCATCTATAAATATTTATGATTAGAGATAGCAGTCTTTTACACTTTCAATCAACATCCCAAAGCATTTTACTAATTGCTTTTTCGTTAACCTCAGTAGGAAGCAGCCCAAGTTCAAAGTCAAATCAATTATCTTGGGTCACAGAACAGGTCAGTGAGACAGTCAATGTATTTCCCTATCCCGAGCCCTCCTTTTCCCTTGCCACAAGACCATGCAGCAATCAAGGGATGAAATATAAAAGGTAACTAGATGAGCAGTTTGAGAGGTACTATCTAAGGTGAGTAGGAAACTTGTGATGGGGCTGCTCTTGTGGAGGTGTTCCAGAGGGAGAATGCCCTCACCACAACAGATCTCCTACAAACCAGAAGTCTCCAGCATGGTTTTGCAACCTGCAGCAGTTTGAACTAAGGGCATGTCAGTGTCTTATTTTGGAACTGAGGATAGACAACAGAATCTGCCAAAGCTCTGTAGCAGGTAAACAGTGCTAACCTGCCTAATTCTTAGCAAGTCCCTGGAGGTCTACCCATGTAACCTATGCAGGGTAAGTCTCACTTGCAAACAGTCAAAAAAGGGTAAGGACAGTCTGGGCATTCTTCTATGTAATTCTGTGCTCCTGATGCAAAAAAAAAAAACAACCCCAAAACCAACCCTTACCAACCCCAAAAAATGCCAGTGTCCTAACTGGATGCAAGCATGTGAAATTTAATTTCCCTGAGGGCTGAGAGTGAATGAAGATTGGGTAAGAAAACTGAGACACGAATGGATTGGTTCATATGAAAACCTGAAACAGCCCTGGGCAGAAATTTGGAAGTATTGTGAAATACCGTATAAGAAGAACCCATCTTCATATGCAGGGAGTAACTCCAGATGGGAGATGTAGCAATGCAAACTGATATCTCAAAAGTTTCTACAAATAAATATATAGAAGGTTTTAAAAGAAATTTTCCCATTCTGTGGTGCGAATACAAGATGCAGTAATCCAGTTCCATGGTGTTATGCAAATATTTGTACTAGATGACTTGGACAGAACTAATTAAACAGTCCAGATGCTTTGAACATATGAGACAGATAGATAGATAGGTAGATAGATAGATAGATAGACAGATAGACAACACTGCTGATACTGCTGATATCAGAGATACCAGACAGCTGATGCTCATATGATCTAAGTTAAAGTCCTCCCATTTAGTTCTGATAGTCAGTTTGAGGATGTTTTAGACTGGTGGACAATAACTTTTGGTAGATATCATACAGACAGCATTAAGGCTGTCTTGAGGTAAAGATGTAGGAATGCAAACTCCAAGCAAAGGGTTCAATGATATTGCAAGATGATAATTCACTGAAAGGAGGACAGTAGGCTGCTCAGATTCAAATATCAGAAATAAGAGGCCTGTGCTTTCTCAACTCATAGTCATAAATCCTAAAACTTCAACACATTCTCCTCAAACTCTAGGGAACAATGGGACAGCATATATGTGCCTCAGCTCTCAGAGGAGAAAGGCTCCTTTAGTAGGCCCACCCATCTTCCCTGGAATAAAAAAATTGATTTTTTTTTTTTCTGGGCAGTGAAAAGCAGACCTATTTTTTAAAATCTTCACTTGCACCCCCACCCCCACCCAAGAAAATGAAATAACAAAATAAAAAGTGAACCCAGATCTTAATAACTTTATGTTGCCAAATATCATCCTGGCAACTTAAAGTAAACCAAAGGTTGTTGAGGAAGGCATGATCTGTTCAAAACAGAACAATTTCCAAAACCATAAGATTCTGCACAGAATAGAAATAATTTATGTGGTCCGTTCACATGGACGTATGCATAACCATCAGTCAACATCTCAAAAACAGGAGGGACAATCTGTACATGGGTGAATGCATGCAGGTCTACAGTCTTGGTGGAAAGCGCTGCACAAAAGGACACCTGCCCCCTCCTCAGGCATTTAAAGGAAATTACTATTTCTTTTAGCAGACTGACCTTACATTAGGTCTTCTTGGTAGATATACTGATTCAAAGTCCCTCTTCTTGAAGCCTAAATCTGGTAAATTGTATTATTCAGCTGCATGAGATCATACCTGAAGCATGTTCTCACTGGTGTCTCAGGCATACCTGAAGCCTATTGATGAGACAAAATAATGATATGGGATCTTCTGGTGGAAACAGTAGGTTCTCCTTGGACTGGAAGATAACTGAGCTCCTTTGAATTCTATGCTACTGGATTTCTAAAGGAATTTTTTTTTTTTTTAGTATGATTTCAGCTTCAGAATTCAAAATTCTAGGATTACTCAGTTCAAACCATCCATTGGATGAGCTGCTTGTCTGTTGGATTGCTTCACTGTACCAGCCTTTGGCCAAAACACAGATAGGCTCTGGTTCCTCTGGTTCTTCAATCACAAGAGCACTGGAGAGAAGCCCTCAAGGGCATCTCCATAGCAAAGGGCAGGGACCCAGCATCAGTAGTAAAACACTTTCATGGTAACACCTAGATTTCATTGGAGGAAGGAACGGATACCTGTCAGTAGGCATTTTACTTATCAAGGAACAAAACAGGTTGGGGGATCTAAGAAAAGAATTACAGAAAATGAGCCCTGTGAGCTACAAGTCTTTACCTGATATCATTTAAGAAAACCTGTTTTTAAAGTACTCTTTCCAGTTCCTACTCTGCTGTCCAGGAAGGAGAAAATAAAGAGGCACAAGATGAGATGCTGTTGAACCCAAAAGAATGAGTACACTTGATCCTACAAAGAGACTGCTCTATTGGGACAGGTCTCCTTCACACCAGCAAGTCACAGTGACTCCAAAGCTGCTGGTTTGGATATCACCCTTTCAATCTCGCAAAGAAAGATGACTCTGGTACCTGGCCCATGGATGAAAGGCTCGTTTTAGGCTTCTGGCCCTTACACTACATGTAATACGAGTCAGAAGCCTAATGACTTTCATGTCTCAACCTGTTAGATGCTGGAACCTGCAACCTATGCCTTGACTCATCCCTGGAGCAGTGCTCTTTCAGGCAAGATAATGAAGACCTTATTTTTCATAGGCAATACTTCATGTGACAGTAAGCCTCAGGAGGCTTCAACTGGCCAAAGATATCTATGAGACCCTGCCTTAGTTTTCATCTCATTCACACACAAGCAATATTGGCAGAAAAGGAAAACACGCAAGCAATGTTGACCAAATCCTTGGATTAACTAACAAAATCACACTGTAGATATAGACTGACTGGGTCAGGCTCCAAGAAACAATTTGTATTAAAGTCTAAATATTATTGGATAATTTGTACCCAGCAGTCACTGTAGGTATGTATGTATGTACACACGCACAACCATTCAAAAAGAACATGTTCAGGTAAAATCTCACAGACAAAGCCCAAATGACTGTATCATGATTGCCACCTTATTGCTTCATGCCATCATCTTGACATCCCAAATGAGTTTAATAGCTGCTCTTTTGAAGCTGCTAATGTAAAAAAAAAAAAAAATAAAAAATCAAGTTCTGGAAGTGGCTAAGAATTCCAGGTTCTAACAGCTATGCTGGAAATATTCACTCATCAAGGGGTTCAAAAGACACTTACTGCCAGATCTGAAACACAAACGTATGTCAGAACGACTTGAAACAAAATGACTATAACTCAGAGCTTGGGTTTTCTTCAAATTATGTTTGAAGAGTTTTAAAATGCTTAATTTATTAAACCAGCTTTGATACTACAGGCATACCTTCCACTTTCAAGTGCTACAATGGCTGAATTGAACACAGAATACATTAAGCCTAAATTCCACTGCCACCATACACAGTTATGAAAGACATTTTAGTGTTTCTTCACTTAAAGTAACATGCAGTCCTGTGAATTTGGCCTGGAAACAGAAGGTGCATGTATTAATAGACACAGCCTCTCATACTGCACACGCAACAGTTTCAGACACCATCTCTACCCCAACTACTAAAAAACCGCTAAATAATCACAACTCCTCGCAGCTGAACACAAGCAGCTCCTAAAAAAAAGTTTCCCAAAATGACAGATTTGGTTTTCGAAGAACAGTTCAAGTTTTTCCAGACATTGTTTCAATCTATCCTTGTGGGCCTAAGCTTTGGTGTGGTTTCTATTACCTCCCTCTGCCTGGCCTTCTTTAAGGAGCTTGTCTTAAGAAAGGCCATGTGTCCAGCTGTTTCTCTTTATTTACTGTTCTCTTCCTCTTGCCCTGTCAACTCCCAGTGTCAGAAGCACTACTCCAGTCCCACCTAAAACTATACAAGCAAGGCTTCAGAGGGAGTAGTACCAGTGAAACCCATGCTTAGAGTGAAATCCTATGAAGCATGCTTTACACCCTTTGGAAAGGCAAATCAAGAGTTGCTGGATCAAGAAAAATGCCAGAAAGACCAGGAAGGTAACACTGCCTTCCCTCTGTTGCAGGATTGGTATAGACTAGTACTGTGGACGCAACCAACCTGCTGACCAATAACCAACTCTCAAGATTACAGTATCACTATAGGGTTTGTCTGCCATCACCACAATGTAATATCCACACACCCTGTGTTCAATGCACAGTTGTTTTCTTAAAGCTGCACTCTTATTTCATCTGTTCTACATACACTGTGTGCTCATGCATGCAGAAGTTTTCTAACTGCTAAATACCAGTAAGCTACCAGAGTCACAAAAGTTTTATTCAGAAGGTAGGTGAGAGTTAAGAGTCTAATTATTTGAAAAGTCCTAAGATTCTATAAAAAGTATTCAGTTAATGCTGTTCTATATTTTGTTACATTCAACCTTGCCTTTACCTCAAGCGGCACATCTGAATTACACATGCAGGAGAGCGGTTACGGTTCCAAAAGAAACAAAATAAATACCCCAACACCCCCACCTTTGGACTTAAATGCAGTATCGCTACAGGTTTTGAACGCAATAAACCGCAGAACGGGTGCCTTGGCACAAAACCAGAATTCTAGGTGGTAGAACGTAAGTGCTCTTTACTATCAACTTCATTTTAGTGTACACAAACAGGGATTTGCAGAAGTGCCATTTGTCTGAAACACAGTGGAAAAGAGAGAGAAAAGTCAGTCTCTAACCTCTTACGAACAAAGAAACTTAATTTAACTTTGAAACAAAAGAAACTAAATTTATCATTCTGAGACAGCCCCAGGACATCTAAGCATGAAATGGAAGAAAAGGAGTTGCCAAAGACATGCAGAACAAGCTTTTTAAAGTTACCTGGAATCGGGATATTTTGTAAGCGTGGCCAAGCTGCTGGTATACATGTGCCCACCCACATCAATGTGAACTGGTGCGTTGGATTTTGTGAGCTGTGCTGGAGTAGGGATGCCTTGATTGTTCAATGGAGATGCAGGGGATCTAGTGATCAGAGGTCTTGACATATTTGGCCGACTGTCCTGTGAAGAGATAGACCTGGGTTAATGATCTCCTTAAAAACCTCACAGAAATCCACGGTCTCGAGTCAATAGCACTGCCTCATAGTCTCAGCTGCTCATGAATTTTATCTTATTAAAGCACAGACAAATATTTGGCAGTTTTTAAAAAAATCAATCCAGCTCTTACTGGCTATGTTTTAAATAAGTGGGGCAAAATGCAGTGATAGAACCACAAAGTAGAAATCATGCTCAATAAAACAAGTTCATCCTGAATACTGCTCATGACAGACAATCCATACCAAAAGAAGAAAGGTCATTTTTGCACTTAAGAGCTGATAAAGGCTCTGACAGAAAGAGCTGCAGAAGAAAGACCATGAAAAATACTATTTTCTTCAGTTAAGACGACCCCAGGTAGACTTTCTGTTCCTTCCCAAGCCCTCCATCTCTGCCGTACAGTCAGAACATAAATACAAACCCTCAACTCCTCCATCCTGCACACTCTTCTCTCGAACTCCCAATTCACATAGCACGGAAACAGAAGCAGAAACACCTGGACTAGTCAACTGCTCATGGACTGCAGACCACTGGACATCGGCAGCCTTTGAGAAAGACATTTTCCATTTAAAAGTTATACGTATGGCAACAGATGCCCCCACGTGCCCGCATAGGCTGCAGGTCGGAGCGACTTCCCGAGGCAGGCGAGCTCCAGAAGCGGAGCAGGAGCCAATGCTTTGCTGATGAAACCAACTTTTAGTCACAAAGGAAGAGATGTAATGCCAGCAAACAGCAGACACAGCCTGCGCGCGCGGCGGGTGGGGCAGGGCAGGGCGATTTGCCGGAGCCAGTAAGGCAGGCTGCATTCAAAGTTGGGGATTAAAATAGAAATGCATTCGAGAGCGGTTTTGAGACAACCCCGCTTTCGACTGAAGGAAAGCTCCGTATGGGGTGGAATCTTATAGGGATGCCCTGAGAACTAAAAGCCCTTGCAAATTACTAAGTTTTACATTTAAAAGGTAAGCAAAGCAGCAAGAAGCCAGGTACACTTCATCACAAAACTCGCTTTGTTCTTTCGACACGTCTTTCAGCTTCAAAATGTAATGGATCCCTTGTAAACATCTCTGCAGAGCTGGGCAGCAAGCCTTGCAGAAGTGGAGCATGGCCGTGAGAGTTACAGGGTATTCAGACTAGCAAAGCCTGCTACCACTGAAAACAAAATTTCCCCATTTTTCATGGCTGTTAAGAGGCTCAAACCGTAAGGGCAACGCAAGCCAGGTAAATGTCTAACTGAAATGATTTACAGGCCAATGTTGCACAATAAATCCAAGTAATACGTAACAAAAGGCATCTATAAACCACAAGGTACTTAACTAATTTTCTTGCATACACAAAAGCAAGGTTGGGTCAAATACTGATAAAAAGAGGATGAAGAAAAACATCTAGTTTAGATGTCGGGTGTGGGGGGAGAGGGCTGTGTTTCTTCTGTTTCTTTATAAGCAGAAGTTAATATAAATCTGCAGAACTACCACGCTTAATCACTACAATTGCTTGAGGAGGTGCCTGCAGCGCAATGAAGACAAGTCCAGACAAAATAAGGTACACACGCTATGCAAAACTAATGTCTGCTGTAAATGCTATGCGGTACAACCACCACCCAAGATGCTATTGATCTGCAGTATGATATTTAGTAAAATAATGAAGAAAAAATCAAAAACAACTGGAAAGGTGAAAGTAACAAGGAAAGGAGTGATCCAAACTGGGGGGGTGGTAAAAAAAAGCACGCATTGGATGATTAGCAAGAAGAAAGCAGCAAGTGTGAGTAATGGAACACATTTCAGTGCTTAAAAGCAGACTTAACAGTTCGATTTTATTTTAGATCATCAACAAAGGCTGAGACTTAAAATAAAAAACCAAATTCTATAACTTGTACAAGACAGACACCACCATCTCCCTTAGCAGGATTCTATCTGGCAGAAAAACATAGCCCTGTTGCAATTCAGCACACTGCAGCACCACCAAGTCTGTAATAGTTTTTCAATTGGACACATTCTCCTGTATACCCTGCCTGGGGCTGCTGGGGAGAAAATGAACAGATTTGCAGGGTTAATATTGTAGTTAGGCTGGGACCTCATTCAGCATAGCTGTGATAGCGCTGGCTGCATGAAATGGTAGAAGAATGTGTAGTATAAACATCACTGCCAGGATGGGAGATAGGTCAAAAGACTGTGGGACCCCACAAAACTGTAAGAAAAAAGGGAACCAGTTTCCAAAACCAAGATGTAACCAAGCTGCCATTTACAGAGCTTACCTACTAAAACTCTCAAGAAATAGAAGTGCTCTATAATAAAACCTTTTGCTATTTTATTTCACCCTCTTTCTTTCCAACATTCCGCCCTTTGAGTTACCTGCATTTATTGCACCTCAAGAAACAACACCCATCTGCCCAGTGTTTAGATATTAAATACAATAATGCTAACCTTGCTCCAGCCTTAGCTCACAAAGCACATTTCCCTAGATAAAACCAGTTCATTACTGTTTTGGAGACCACTTTGAAATCAGGCAGTTGTATTTCTACGGCAGTTGCCTCAGAGAAATTAAAGCAGAAATGGGATTTAGAGAACCAGGTGCTTAAAAAACATCCAACAACAAACAGCACGGATCACCATCCAACATGTATGGCATTAAGACCACTGACATTTAACAGGACAGAATTAAGCCACTGTATTAAGTAAAATCACTTTATTGTTTCACCTATGGAAAAGATAATGCAGGGACAAATAGCCTCTCTGAAGAAATACATAGCTTATGTTGGATTATTGCAAACATGAAGTGACCAAAGTTGGGTAAAAAGTGGTTAGAACAAGGCACTGCTGGTAAGTTAAGCCTCTACTACCTGAAGTGATTACAAATATAATTCCTTAGAAACAACTACAGGAGAAGAGAAGGGAATCATAGAAACTAAACCTAACAGGATCCAGCAAGCTATCTAGAACAGCTGATGACAAGGATCAAAAAGCTCTTCAGAAGCGTTTCGTGGTGTGCTTGGTGTCAGGCAGGTGAGACTTTCACCCAGGAAGGGTTTCCAGCTCAGCCATGGCAGCTCCCACATGGGAGATCACAGAGGCTGGCATCTGCCTCGGGAACTGCAATAACTTTATTCATGAGTGGGACATAAAGCACAGCTAGCGCCAGCACAGGCTGGATGGGCAGTGACCTTCCTGATCTCTAACAGTCTCTTTTTCACTTGGTACTTTTACTTCTCAAACACTGTGACATTTACAGTACAAAAAAAAAAAAAAAAGGAAAATAAAGCCAGGAACTCTTAAGTTTTACGATAGTTCCTGTGGGCCAAAATACTTTAAATACCCTGTAAAACAATTATCATTATTAGCACTCAAAAACTGTCCTTTTCTAACAACTTCTTGAAAAAATGAGTTCCGATTTCCAATCAGAATGAATTTATTACTGAAACTACACAATCAAAATTGCTAAAAACCCTCAGGTTAAATGCATTTAGGTCACATAAAACTTTTCAGTTTCGGCTCACAAACCACTGCTCTATTAGAGCAGTTTGGGGCTCCTCCATTTTCCTGCTGATATTTGAAGGAATCTTTCAACAAGAAGCAGTTTGTACGTCCAGGTCTTTTGAGTATATCTAAACCTGCTTCTCATTTTCTGCTCCAGGCAAGCCCTCCTAGCGCGAGGCTCAACAAAAAAAGCAAAAGCAGCCCTGCATGAACTCCTCCTCCCTGGGATTTACAAAAATCCTTATGATTTAGAACTTCTTCTACCAAAAGGGATTATGGAGGAGAGCTTTCAGATCTCTTCCCTGCCTTTTTCTTCTAAACCACCTCCTTCCCAAATCCATTCAAGATTATTGTTAAAGAATAAGCCTTTGAAAAAAACACAGTAGCTGTAGGGCTGAGACACACACCCTTGCAAGTGGTCTACCAAAGAACAACAACATCAGAACCATGCCAATCTTCTGGTAGCAAGTGGAAGAAAGAAGAGATATCTGAAGAACGTGAGTTATTACAACGTGCTGCTAAGTGTACCAAAAAAAAAATCAAAGAGACAGGAGGCTTCCTCCTCCCCTCAATATATTCAGTCATATACTCTGTGATTAGCAGAGTGTTATTTACACTCTGTGGTCTTCAGTAAAGTAATTCCAGTTCCCTTCTTAAGCCAGAAACCTTGACAGAACTCATGCTCAAGACAACCCAAGCTCACTCACAGAAGGACCGACATTCAAGTACAAACATCTGCTTGACTCACTGGACTGTTGGGATCATTTCAGGTTGCAGGTCATGACATTGCTGGCTAGGGTTACTATAGCCAGCATCTTCCCTGTGAGCCGGCTCAGCTCAAGCAGAGTGCATATATATGCTACTCAATGTATTGTACCTCTAACTTTTGTATCAAATTCTAAAACCATTGCACAGTCCTTGTCACAGCCCAAGCAATTACTACTGCTGAGAAACTCAGAGTTACATATTTCAAACTCTCTTGGATTTTTGGGGGAGGTGAGGACAAGCTTGTCGATTATCTAGTCTAGACATTAGACACTATAATCATACAGTAGTTTATTCTAAAGCATCAAATCTGTCTGCATTCATTATCTTCGTTTCACAACAGAAAGCCACGAGAGAGATGTTTCTCCTCACAAAAGCTTGGTGATGCCCAGGAAGAGCTGGCAACAGCAGTTAGCACACCCACATCAGCCATCTCCAGCAGAAATGTCTCTTCCCCATATATCCCACTGCACGGGGAATGAATCCAAACAGTGACCAAACTTCAGAAGTTAGAGACAAATCACTTTTCCTTCAGTACAAAGCAGAAATCACTCAAGTGTCATTCAGGGACAGCGATGCACCTGACTCAGAAATAAACAGCAGTCTGATGCTTACGGGTGCTTGTGGGATGTGGGAAAGTCCTATTCATGTCCTTCATCCAAACCAAGAACATTAGGACTACACTCAGATTCAGCTCCTGCACGTGTCCCCAGTTTTAGGATGCACTTCTTCAAAACAAACATTTCATTAAAGATTAAAAAAATAATCCTGATCATGTCTTGCCACAATGCTTAAACAAGCACCTCCACTTTTTCTATTTCGATTCAGCAAAAACAGTCACCACAACAAAGAGGCTGGAGAAAGCATTTATTCAACATAAACAATATCAGCACAGTACAAACAGCACTTCTGGAAGGTGCAGTAAGCAGGCAGAGATACAGTGGTATGTGTCTAGGAAGCCCAGGTGTTTGTCCTGCTCAAAAGGGGAAAATCCCATCCTGGGCACCTCTATGGGCTGGCCATGTCCTCACACCAAATTCTCTGGCTGTGGCCATGGCACACTACAGATGACACCAGGTTGTGCTGGCCTCCTAGAGAGAGGAGCCCTGCAAGGTGATCAAAGATGACTACGTGCACAAGACGGAGTGTGCAAGCTGCATTTTGTTCTCTTAAGGTAAGCTTGCCACCACGGTGCCTTCTCTTCACCTTCGCTCTGAAGATTAGAAGCACAAAGAAGTTGCCTAGATCTTTGGCAAAAGTTCATACATGAGCACATCCATACCATTTCTGCTTCTTCACCCTTACACCGATGGTCAATACTCTCTGAGGCCATGGCTGGGCTGCACTGATGCCACTGGGTCTGCAAAACAAAGGAATAGCATATTTTTTTTCCTCCCAGTGAAAATATGCTGACTGCACTTTCATGTTTTGCCTTTCATCAATATAATCCAACTGCTCTTTCCCTCACAGCTGCGAGCTTCAGTCTAGCTGACTCTGAACATTACAAATTATGTCTATAAAGCAAAACTCCAAAACAAGTGTTTGAGTGCCACATGAAAAACACTACCAGCTGCAATTCAGTACCACAGTAAGACGAAATATCAGGTCCCCCGAGACTCAGTGGTAGTACTAGAATTAATGTTTTAAACCTCTGGAGGAAAAGCCTCATTTTAAATGCTGAATGTCTGTCAACATGTGGCAGAAGGTCAAATTATCCTATGCAAGACAGTAAAATGCAGCAGAGAGCTTGAAAAGCAGGAATGTTTTCTTGAGATGCTGAGGCAGACCTACTACTACCAAGCAACTATGGTACCAAGCAGCTGCTTCCTCCTCCTCCTCTCACAAGTGCAGTGCTTGCAGCACTCAGCGCAGAAACACATACAGCAACCCATTATAGAAAGGTGGATGCCACAAGGCTGCCTGACAGAGGGGACAGGAATACCCACAGGGTTCCGTCATAGCCAAGGTATAAGGTATAGGCCATCAGGGAGCAAAATCTTGGCTGATACCCTTTCCTGCAGGTGCCAGGAACCATGTTAGGCTGTCTTCTGCATCCTACAATAGCCCATATACAGATGAAGCCTACAAAGGTGATAATGAACCTCTGTCACACCAGAGTGGCTATAGCAGTGATGACCAGAGCACTTACCTGATGGGACAGTTTTAGATGCTACATCCTCCTGTCCCAGAGGCACTGGCCCCGGGGTGACGTGCTGATCTAGCCCCTCAAGAAGGGGGTTGTTTGCTCCACATCCTGCATGCTGGCTTGTTCACAGCCTCCTCTTTCTCGAGATGCTGGTGCTGCTCAGCACATACATCCACTCAGTGCTGCAAGTGCTGGAGAGGTTATGGTTGCATTTCCTTGCTAAAATGAACCTTGCTGGGATTTCATCAGAGCTGATCAGGACCTAGAACAAATGTCACAGGTGCAGAGAAACAAATGCAAGAAAAGGGGCTAAAGGAATTAAAGTATTTGTGATGGATGGAGAGACCTGCCTACCTGGAGATGCAGGACAGTTAAAACTGCCCTTGGATAAGAGCTTGAAGACACCTTGAGAATCCCAGAGCCCAGCAGCTGAGTCTGCAGCATACAGCTAACTTCAGCAGAACAGCTCTAACTAACCACACCTTCACCAGAAACTGGCCACTGAGACCTTAAGAAAAAAAAATCTCTCAATTAACTGGAGAAAAAAGATTTAGGGATAAGGCAGGGGTCAAATGAGGACCTATGCTTATACCAGTACAGCAGTAAAGGTGAGTGCAAAACCTGGAAAAGGTAAAGTTTATAGAGACAGGATGTATCTTCTCAAGTGCTTGTAAACTTCTTAGAAAACTCCCCTAAGCCTTGAAACTGCAGACAGAAGTTTAAATACCTCCCTTAAGATATTCTATATGTTTGTACTGTTACGGAAGATTAACTCAGCCCCTTGCTTGTTTGGGTAAGCGCTGCTGAGGCCAGCCCAAACATTTTCATTTATTACATTCAGGCCCTGCAAGTAAAGCTCGGTTCTTCTGCACATTTCTTGCTGTGCACACCCTCTATGCTTTGGTCAAGCAAATGGTAAATGTGGCTGACACAAGACTTGGCTTAAACCCATGCAAGTAGGATCTCTGGCACATACCCAACCCATTGCTCTATTAAAAAACCCACATGTAACTTGGGGATCCAGCCCAGCTTCATTACCCCCAAACACACCCACTTCCACTAGCCACGTTGGCTTTCATAATGGAAATAGATGACTTCCATGGACTTCAGACGTGCCGATTCGATTCTCACTCAGTAAAAGTGGCCATTTAATTTACAAGCAAAACTGGATTTGAAAGCTGCTCTCAATTACTGCACAGCACACCGCTGCCCACCTGACACCATATAATCACAGGGTGGTTACCCCAGGCTGCAGCAGGCACAAACATCCCCTAACCATGCTGGAGGATGCAATGTTTAGACACAGGAGAACATCGGATCAAAGGTCAACAGACCTGCTGTGCTGCTTCTATGAGAGGAGCGGACCGGTACCCGGCATTTCAAGCCACTTGCTCCACCAAGAGCTTGTCTGCTCTGCACTGGGTTATGCTCGAGCTAGCAATAAAACTGATTTAGGAGGGACAAAAGGAATCATAACACCCCAGTCTGAGCTTTCTCTAACTGGACATATCCGGCTCAAAATATTACACAAAGCATATAGCAAAGCACCTCCATGACCTTCACCCAGCCTTCTTTATTCTCATAGGCAAAAGGAGTATCCTGCCAGATACTGCAGAAACTATTGTAAGCCAGTTAAGTGCCAAGAGATCTCTCAGTCTCAGTGGAGAAAGGCTGCAGTCATTATGGACACTCAAAAAAAACCAAAAAGGAAACACTATTAAAGAGATGAGCAGTTCCTGGGAAAGAGGCTGCCAGCTCTGAAGAGCCTTTAGCAGCCTGGCAACTCTGCCCACAACACTACAGCTGATACAAGAGTCTTTGCTTCTTCTGCCCTGAGGAGAGTTTCATTTACTTTCCTTTAGACCTGGAAAATAGATCGTTTTTCTTCTACCTCTATCGAACCTCTGGTAGCAGAAATAATGTGAATTTACCTGTACTTCACAGAAATGCAAGCACGCAAAGGGAGTTTCACCTTTTGGTAAAGGACAAAGATGACAGACCAGTTCTCCTCCATTCAAAGCTTCATTTATTCCAGCAAGCAACATTGATCCAAATACCTTGGACCACTTCATCCCTCTTGCATGATGTGTGACCTGGCAGCAACTTTGCAGATGACATACCTACATACTCTGGGGGTCCATCCAGAGTCTATACCTCCTTCATGAAAGAGGCAGCAACTCAAGCAGCAATCCCTAGTCCCTGGGAATAGCCCAACAGAGAAGCCAAAGGGAGGGATA
This sequence comes from Psittacus erithacus, assembly GCA_009867235.2. Classification (NCBI taxonomy): domain Eukaryota; kingdom Metazoa; phylum Chordata; class Aves; order Psittaciformes; family Psittacidae; genus Psittacus; species Psittacus erithacus. The sequence goes on along the minus strand of WYDI02007831.1, from coordinate 3,752 downwards.
GAGGATCTCCCACCTCATCTCCTGCACCCATGAAGACAGGTGTCCAACAGCCACCTCTTCCTCACTCATGTATGTGGAGTTCAGACCAGGAATGGGCATGGGAAGGGACACGGGAGCTCTGAACACTTGAATTCATCTTCCAGCTGTTCCCAGGTGGATGCCTCCATAGATGGAGATTATTAATAATGCAATTTTTAGTCAGACTTCTCACTCAATTGTTGTTGCCTTTTATCCACTTCTAGCAGGCACTCCATGCATATTTTGTAAGAGTTTTTACATAAGAAAAGGACAAGAAAAGAAAACACTCCCTCCTGGGTTTACAAGGAAAGGGCTTCTGTTTGCCAGAACTATGCTGGCACATTTGAATGCAAAGTTAAACAAACCCTTAAAGATGGTGTCAAAATTGGAGTGAGAAAGAAACAAACAGGTTACATTCTTCTCGGACTGAGCTTGCAATTTGTCCAATAATCTTCTGGTGAGAAGCAACACCAAAAAAACAAGCATTGCTAAAATCTGTCTGTTTTGTTTGTGAGTTAAGATCCTATCAGCAGTACATGAGTAAAGATTAACATCTTGAATTGCAGTCATATCTGAAGATTTTAAAGACCTATAAAAATGCAAACTTCAGTGGGGTAACTGGAAGACTGTCATGAACTGTCAGAATTTGAGAAATGGGGTTTTCTTCTTTAGATTTGACTCCCAAACTGAACAAAAATAAGCCCGTACTGCATTATTTGAAGTTAATTTACACTCCAGTTTGAATAGCACCTGCCCTTGGGTATGTTCCAGAAGAACGTCTACCTTTCCACAAAGGGAGGCTAACACCCATTGTAAAACTTCCAGAGGCACACTAGATGCCTACTCCCCCCGCGGCAATTTCACCCTTAGAAGTAGAAGGAACGCTGCCAGTTACAGCCTGTGCTGAGGAAACATGAGTTATAATTTTACCCTGGGAAAATTGCTGAACTGGGAGCTTCTGGTGTGGCACAGGTCTTGCCTTCGCAATCCAATGGTTCTTTTGATTCAGAGAGGCTTTGAAAGGGTGGTGATGAAAACCATAGCCTCTCCCTTTGAATCAGCCAGCCGCCTGCTTTTCTTTGCACTTTAAAAATTTGGTTTATTAATTTGCCTAGGAGCAGAAAGAGATAATACTGACCTATCTAGGGAAGATGTGGTTTTGGACACATCAACAGAACATTACCTACTTCAGATTGAACATGCAAATAACAAAATACACACCTTCAGACTACCCAAAGAATTTCGTATCTGGAATCACTTTACAAGGCTTAAGAAAAACACAAGAAAGCCTCTATTAGCTCTTCCTGCCATGTGAAGAAGAAAAAGGGAAGGGACAAATTACAAGGATCTAATAAAACCGTGTCTTTGAAATGCTGTAACACACAAGAGCTCTAAGCACTCTCCAGATGTTTCTTGCAGCAACCAATAATAAAATATTCTGAGATGAAACAGTAATTTTGAAGACATTGTGTCCACTTAGTAATTATGTGGCTAGACAATAAAACAGATAGACAGCTTCATCTATAAACCTAGCTGCATAAGAAAGGCACAAAAGGGCTTTAAACCCATACATTTGCAATGATCTAATTTATAATGAAGACATAAACAGAACTGCAATTTTGACAGCTACGGTTCAGTCTGTTAGAGAATTAGAAATACGGTGTGAAATTGTAATCTTAAATCATACATTCCTCGCTCCAGTATCGACAGAATGGGGAGAAAGGGTGGACTTTTAGGAGCCCTGCATCATTGCCGGGTTCTTCTCCTCTCTCCCATCCACCTCCCCTCCCAGCAGATCTCCAAAGCTGAACTTCAGAAAAAAACAACCCTATCTCTCAAAAATAATAATCTAGTTGAAACTCCACCAGAGGGACAGAGATTGCCAAGAGAGAGGACACCGCAAAGAAAGGACAAAAGCTGAACTTACTGAAACGACAGGCTTTTTGGAAGTCCTTGTTAAAACAGACTGCAATAGAGAGCGTTTACTCAGCTCTACCATGATCCTATGCATTTCCAGGGCTGGCTGGGACTTTTTCCTATCCTCTTTGTAACTCCCATTAAAATTATCAGCCTACAGATTTCATAACAACCATGAGAATGAAAAAGCCCAAACACTATCATGAGAGAAATCGTATTATCATTAACTATTTCAAAATGCACGTGGGTTACTTAACACCTCGGGATAGGTGACATGACCCTGGGTGCAAGGGCAGGAAACAGCTTCCTACTACAAATATACACATCAACAGGGACCTCCCCAGAGCTCTGGAAGTGGGATATCAATACAGCACACAGGACATGAACTGAAAGCCATCAGTGACCCAGATACTTCCCTACCCCTGCCCCATATTAAAATCTGCCCATCCTTGGATTTCAAATCTCTCGAAGGAGTAAGTATGTTTTTGGGTGGCTGGTAAGAAGGGACTGAAATGCTGTATTAAGCTAAATACAGATGGGGTTAAATCCAAAACACTCCTTTAATGCAGCAGCACATGAAGGGTTTTAGTTAGTTTTACCTCTTTTAGTGTTTTCTGGAAAAGCATTTAGGAACAAAGGGGAAAAAGGAACGGTAGGCATATGACTGTGGGGGTCAAACAGCAATCTGTTTTGGTTAGTGTGAAGGGCAGGATTTGAGGAAAGGATAAGACAGGAGTCTGCTCTGAAAGGCAAGAAGAGTGCCTGGCAAGATGATGACCATATGGCATATGAACAAAGCATATTTTAGATTTGGTTCATTTGATTCCATTATGTGTAAAAGACACTTAAGGATCCAAGGCTAAGAAATACAATTTTGATGATTGTTTTCAGACCTGTAGGGATTTCTCCAAGTAGTCATTGCAGCTCATATGATAAAAACATCCATTTGGCAGCTAATTTTAGCATTTTTTCCCCACAAGGGTGGATTAACCATGAATTTATATAACCATGTGCTACATGCTACAGAAGTCACCACTGCCACCACCCAACATCATGAAGCTACAAACCATGATCTACTTGTAGACACAATGACCTCTGCTAGCTAGCTCAGTCAACTTTTAATTTTATATTAAAAGGGTTTGATTTGACCCAACACCACAAAAGACCTCACATATAACTTTAGAATAGTGGATGAAATCCTACACAATATACATTTCTTCTTTGAAGCATGGCCTGATTCTAAGACTGTGTTTGTGCTTCTCTAGTCATTACTAAGACACAAAGCACCAGTGCTTAGACAATAAGACATGAAAATGTTTCCAGAAGCAGAAAAGACTACACCTGTCAATCAACAAGAAATGTCTATCTCACTTTATCTATTGGCTTTTATTGCCTCCAATGTACAACACATTTCAATAAAACTGAAAAGCACGAAATAGACACATTAACATAAACTGACAGTACATATAGTTGTGTTATGACAAAGATACCAGCAACAGAGAAGAATCACATACATCATTAGATGATTCCAAAGGACAGCTCAAAATTATCCTCATTAAAAATAACACTTCAAGAAATCTTTTGTTGGGTTCATGGGGAAGGCAGGGGGAAGACTTCATCTAACTGAAGCTAGAGAAAACAAACCTCCTGAATATCTTGAGTGGTAATAAACAGTAAGAATATTTGGTTGGTACACTGGAGGGAAGGAATGCCATCCAGAGGGACCCTGACACGCTTGTAAGGTGGGCTGATGCCAACCTGATGAAGTTTAACCATGCCAAGTGCAAGGTCCTACACCTGGGTTGGAGCAATCCCAG
>WYDI02007830.1:0-75822 GCA_009867235.2 Psittacus erithacus | reverse complement strand
AAATCAAAGTAAACAAAAAAAATAAAAAAACAAAACTAAAAAAAAAAAAAATAAAATAAAATAATAAAAAAAAATAAAATAAAAAAAATAAAATAAAATAAAATAAAATAAAATAAATAAAATGTTACCTGAATACCAATACCTAAAATTTTGAAACATTAAGACTTCAAAAGGGTTAATTAATTACATTAGCTGTGTCATTATCCTGGCAACATTATGCCGGAGGGTGTATAGATCTATTCAGCTGCTGAGTTTGAAAGAGCTGTGTCCTTCTCTCACAGAAGAAAATTCATCAGACATTAAAAACATAGTCATTAGCAGAACATATTGTTTTCCCTCCACCAGATTGGAGAACATCAGATGGAATAACCAAAACAAATATTAAATGAGTACTTTTTTAAAAAATATATATGTATGGAACCCAGAATTTGTCACAATTCAGGATACATTTTTTCATAACTAGTTGAAACTGCTTAATATTTATTGATTGTGGAAAACCGAACTCTGCAGCCTCACCTCTTTGTAGTCAAAACAGGATATAAAATGCTCCAGTATTAAAATGATAAAATGATGTTAGCACTTTTAACAGGTGTAAATAACTGTGTGAGATACATCTAGTATAAATATAGACATATACACATATATTAAAAAAGATAAAATAAAGAAAGGGCAACAAAGATGCTTAAAGATATGATATGGGTCCCATTTAAAGGGAGAGAAACTAAAATGAATCTCTTCAGCCTGGGAAGACTAATTGTTTCAGGATGTGACAGAAGTCCATAAAATCATGACAACCATGGAGGAGGTGAAAAAAGAACAATTATTTGCTATTTCTTGTAATACAAAATCTAGGAGGTATCAAATAAAGTTATCCAAAGGTGGGCTCAAAATGATTAAAGGAAAGTACTTTTTCATGCAGCACAAAATTAAACCATAAAACTCATTGCCACAGGATGTTGTGAATGTCATAAGTTTTCACAGGTTCAAAAAGCAATTAGGTACAAACATAGAAGGAAAAATCTTCATAGACTATGATAGACAAAGAAATAACCCCCAGGTCAAGAAGTTGCATAACCACAGATTGCAGGAAGCTGGAAAACTAAAATGTGGGAACGTCAATGTCTATTTTCCCTTTCATGCTCCTTCCCAACAGACAGCCATTACTGGCCATTGCTGGAGACCGAAAAACTCTCTACATAGTCTGTGGTCTTACTGAATACATCTCCTTTTACAAACCAGTTGAGGATTAGTCTAAACATTTTAGCCCTAGAGTAAGAGGAAATATTTTTTAAATTGTAAACATACCCTATGTTTTCATGTGGCGCTGAAGATCTAGTACAAACCCATGCAGGTTCATCCTTTCTGCAGTGCCAGATAGCAGTCTTCTGGGGCACATGATGAGGAACATGTCAGATGTTTGTGATAATTTGGGAAGAAGTTTCCTGTCAGAACTTGGAACTGCTTTCACCAGAAGTGGACCTGTTGGAAACTCTTCCGTCTCCATCATCCAGAAAAAACAAAATACGGGTTGTGTATCATAGAATCATAGAATTCTAGACTGGTTTAGGTCGGAAGGCCCCCTGCAATAGGCACAGACACCTTCCACTAGACCAGATTGCTCAAAGACTTGTCCAAAGGCCCTTGCACAAAATCCATTGTTATGCGTCCACCACTGTGCATTTCTATTAATTGTTTCTTAAACAACAACAGCAAATATATTTTGTTTATAAAATGTCAGGGACCTAGAAGAAATCCTTGGTTTAAAACCAACCAAATAAATAAATAGATAAATAAATTAATGTTATCCCTTTTTTTGATTGGAACTGCACAAAAAACTTCTCACGGTAATACTCTGATGTCATTGCTGCCTAGCAATAGGCTTACATGAAGGACTCTTTACATGAAGGCCCACAAGAGGACTTTTTGTTTCACAGTCTGAGGTTGTTTACTTTTAACCTGGCCACGCATAGATACCCAGAGTGAAGTAACAATAATGCAAATAATTAAAAACATTTTCTTTCTAGATAGGCACAATGGTAAAGAATAAACTTTCAGCACTCTTCATTTTGGCATAAATGTAGAAACACAAGGCAATGTAGGCAAATAAAAATTTCAGAAGTATATAAATCATTCAAATATGAGTAACATCTATGATACTGGCAAAAGACACTGTCTTGACACCTGGCCTCTTCTCAAAAAATGGAGAAGCTAAGGGTGTTCATTGACACTAACAGATTTAGGATTTCATCCGAAAAAACTCTAATTATGGAACGGTTATTTGGGGTTTTTTATCATCACTTTTTTTCATCATTGAATGTCAAAATGGTGACTTGAGCTGAACTTTCTGAATCCACCTTAAAATGCCACTGAGGAAATTTGCTGGTTCAGCCTGTCACTTCACATTTGAGTTATGCAGCCTGATTTAATTTACAAAGGTTTTTTTGGTCGCTGACAAGCACCTGAGAGACTCAGTTCAGGTGCCTCATGAAGACACCAAGTGTAATCTGAGATGCCAGAAGTATCCTGAACATCTGCACGGGCTGGCTAGATCTAACTCAGGACTTTTGTGAGAGCTTACCACCTCTGGGACAGTGTTTGGGGGTTGATTCATATTAAATAGTATTGTAAGCTGAACTGAGAGATTTACAGACAAATGCCTAATTCTCCATGATAACCAGAAAGGTATCAGGAGCCCAGCTAGCTTGATTATTGATTGATTGATTGATTGATTGAGTATTCATTTTGTGCATTTAATACAGTTGCCTATGCATAGGTGTTTGGTGCATTTGAGTCACCCAAGGGTGCCTGGTTTCTGTTGCCACTCAGGAACTGCACAGATCACTGTATATCATGCATTGTATCTGTCAGCCCCTGGCAGTTGTCTTGATTCCAAACACTTTAGATACCTATGCTGAGATGACTAAGCTGATCCCTACACCAGTCTGCCTGATTAGAAAGAATACTGCTGCTGCAGATCTGACCTACTGAATCTATTTGCATTTAAGACTGAGTGTAATTTTAAAACTGAGATCTGCTGCGTTAGACTTCCATTGAAATTCTTCTTTGTTGCTTCTACCATCTGTTGCAAGCCTTTTGAAGGTACCTAAATACAGGCATAAGGGTCACTTCAATTTTAGAGATGATCCAACTGACAAGGGATTTTGTTCCATGTCTGAGTGTCCCCAAAGCCCCAGCCCTAAAGTGGAACTTCTACAGCATACAGGGATGAATTATACTTACAGTTTGGGGGTTTGATTGCTCAAAAGTATAACAGAAATTTATTAATTATTTCTTATAACAAATAACGTGGTAATTTAAACGCTACTTGTGGCAAATAAATATTTTGCTGTGCTTCACAGCACTTTGAGAAGAAGGGGGAGATACTCATCACTGTGGATTTTTTCCTCCCATTGCTTTTCCACTGATAATATATTGTGAAAAAAATGAAATATTAAGTAGAAATATTATAGAATGGCTTTCTGTTTCACCAGAGGATGACAGATGAAGTGGAGAAGATACCTGTTGAGTTTACAGAACTGATTCATCAGCCTCCTGTTTGACCTACAGCTGTCATCTTCCTACAACTTAATATTTACCACTTTTAAACGCCTTCATCTTGGGAAGGATAGGAGAGGAGATAAGGAAGGGAAAAAACCTAAAAGAGAGATTTTGTGAAGAATTGCAGGGAACATAGTACATCATAAGCTAATTACAGCTCAGCCTGTCCAAGTGTTGCTCTGCAGTGGTGAATTATAGGCATGAAGCTGCAGCACTCCACTTTCTTACTTGTGACTAAATCAGAATCCTTTTAAGTTTTAATTAATCTGCTTAGCTTTAGTTGTGAGGGCGCAGGGGAGTGGGGAAGGAAGGCAGATTAACCCTTCATTTGACAAGTGCTTCCACGGTGTCTCCTCTTGGGCTGTTTTTTCTTAAGCACCTGAGGGAGACAGCGTTATCAGTCTGACGTAGGGGCCTATTAGGCAGTGATTTTTTTTTTTTAATTTGCCAGTGTCTGGTTAGTCCCTTCTATTTCATTATCAAAACCCAATTAATTTTCTGTAAAAGTATCAAATTAATTACAAAATATTATGGAAATATAAAGAATGGAAGAATTTCCCTCTTCTCTCCTCCCACCCTTGCCTCATTATGGGAAACGTGTTGGGCCCCTTGGCAGCAAAGCCCTATTAAAGAACTACAGACTGTCTAGCTGCTCATTTAAAATTCTGTTGGTGGTGTCAGGAGGCCTATGTGATGGGGATAAGTCCACCCACAGAGATCATTTTCCAATTCCCTAGCACAGAAAAATGCAGTCACAAAACCATTAGAAGCGAGGCTGGAAGAGACCTCAAAGGGAAATCCAGTCCATGCCCTCTACCTGTCCACCAAAGCTTCCAGACTGGGATACACTACAACATTTCCAGGTGATCTACACTGTTTTACAATGATTAATTCCATTAGAAAGTTGTCCTTACTACTGTGTTCAGTTCTGGGTCCCTCACTACATGAAAGACATTGAGGTACTGGAGAGGGTCCAGAAAAGGACAACAAAGCTGGTGAGAGGCCTGGAGAGCAAGTCTTACAAGTTGTGACTGAGGGAACTCGGGTTGTTTAATATGGAGAAGAGAAAGCTAAGGGGGGACCTTATCACTCTCTCAACTACCTGAAAGGAGGTTGTAGCAAGATGGGGGTTGGTCTCTTCTCCCAGATAACAAGTGACAGGACAAGAGGAAACAGCCTCAAGTTGTGCCCGGGGAGGTTTAGTTTGGATGTTAGGAAAAATTTGTTCACAGAAAGGGTAGTCATGCATTGGAACAGGCTTCCCAGGGAAGTGGTGGAATTACCGTCCCTAGAAGTGTTCAAAAACTGTTTAGATGAGTCCCCCAGTGATGTGATTTAGTGGTGGTCTTGGCATCCTGGGGTGGTGGTGGGACTTCATGATCTTAAAGGTCTTTTCCAACATAGATGATTCTGTGATTCTGCAAAATTATTGAATCGGGGGAACACTTTTCTTTTTCTTCTTTATAGCTGACCTCTGGGTATTGGAAGACTACTGTTATTTCTTCATCAGTCTTTTTTTCTGCCTCTTTTGACCCTTTTCTTTCTATCTTTTCTTTTATTAGTAGTATTCACTGTGGTTTTTCTACTCTGTGTGGTTAAAGTGACAATATTAAGAATGGAATTCATCTACAGCTCGACTACCCACAAATATAGACCCATAATTCAGATGTTTAAACATTGGTGTTCAGTGTTATTTGAGGTCCTAGAATATTATACCTGAGTTCCAGCTGCTGGTTGTTCTTAGGACCTGTGTCTGTTATATCTGGGGAAATGCCACATCTAAAATAGTGATAGATGACTTTGTTTAGATGAGAGAGTTGAGTCCGAGGTGTATGTCTGGAGGTGTCTACAACAGGGCAAGCATTCACAATACTCAGTGGAAATCTAACCAGGGCATTTCATAAAATCTAGCAACAGAGATTGGGTTGACCAGATGGAAGTGTTTGCTTAACAGTAAGCAGAACCGTTTTCTAGTTGCCTTTGATTTAAATATAAGAGATCTCCACTGACCACAATCGAAGCTTAGACAGCTGGTACTTATTTCGACACCTACAGATAGACACAGGGCTCAATGGATCTGTGTTTAAGGCTGACTCCAAACCAACTCCGTGTTATTCCCACATACATACCAGCTTTGCAAACTCTGAGAGAGGGGGAAAAGAACACCATGTTTGAGATATTTCATAAAATAGAGATTTCAGAAACAGTAATTCTGAAAATTTCAGAATTCTTTGTATTTACAATTTCTATAATAAATACTTGGCAAACATTGACATTAAATGCATCTGAATTTTCATCGAGGGTCTTTACTGATGGTGGGTGTCTGTAGTTCTCTCAAAAGGATTTGTTAAATGAGTAAGTCTCCATTATCTCCATAACTGCTGCAAAGGTGAATTCAGGTAGTGCCAGAGTGGATATAACTATATTTACTAATTTGGATCCATCTCATATACCTTTGTTTGCTAGCCTAGTATACGCATCTAGGTTTAGAACCATATGTGCTTTGCTGGAGCTGATCATGTGTGGCAATAACCATTCAGAGGTGAGGCCCCTGAGTGAATGTTTTTATGTCTTCAGGTGAACAGTGGAATTGAGATGTCTGGGAGGGATGAGATATATATATCTTTGCACAAAAAAAAAAAAAAAAGGCAGATTTGGCATTTTTATTATTCTTACACATTATAATTGTGATCTCTTTAACTAATACAAAAAGTTCATTGTATTTTGGTTTAATCTACAGTTATACTGACCAAATCATGTTGGCCTCCTTCCTAAACTCCTTTGGTTCTGTGTCTCTTACATAATAAATGTACTAAGTGTTGAATGAAGAATGCTCATTGCCAAACAAAAAGCAGTGCTTTGACCCCAGAATCCACTATCTTAAGGCATCTCGACTTTCCAGTAATGCAGCAGCCCTATCTCATTTTGGTTTTGCTCTAAATTCTCCTTGTAGACAATTTAAGTAACATGAGTATGTGGAGCCCTAAAGCAAAAACAGCTCCATTTGGCAACTGATACATTCTCCTTAAGGCTATTGGAGCCCAAGTAGCTCAAACACTCAGAGGACTGAAGGGAAAACTGAATGTTACCTCTAAATGTTACTAGGGTTTTTCAGGCAACACAGAAGGGGTGACGATGGGATGAAAAGCCCTGGAGATATAAGTTCTCTGATCCTGCTTCCACCCAATTGGTGGTGACCACTAAGAAAAAAGTTACTCTTATGACCTGCAGTTCTTTTATCCAGTGTGTCTTGCCCCTTGACAGTAATAAGAATAATAGCTAATCAAGATTTGCAGGCAAGGCAATGCAGAAGTTTTGGCCATTTTCTGGCCATTGCTGGACTGCTGTTATTTCTGTCATTGAGGAAATAATTATGCAATAATGGAATGACATTATCACTGGTCCTTGTCTGGTCCATAGCCCACTCCTTTGACCACTGCCCCTACAGATTCTTATGTTATAAAAGGGCTTAGGAAATCCTCACTGGTATTCAGGGCACCAGATACATGTGGGGAAAAATATGCTAATTTTGTCTGAACAGGGGAAAAATTACTTGGGAAGAACGCAAACAGAAGAAGGTGAAAGTTGCAACATCCCTGTTGTGTAGCCAGTTTGAGAGAGGAATTTACTACTGTGCAGAAGAGTTTTGTATGAATTGTCTCTCTCTTCTGGTGAACTGTGATGTTTCATCTAAGTTACACCCTTTCGTGCAGAGGCCCTGTGTAAATCAGAGCGCATTTAACTGACAAGCTTGTATGACGGCAGAAAATTCAGCTCACCTTTAATTAGAAACAATAATATAGATAATAAAGTGTGAATTATTTATATTGTCTTTTTTATAGTCAGCAGGCAGAAACAGATACTTCTACATCTCAAATCAATCTAAATTTTAGAAGTTTTCCAGAAGAAAAGTGAATTAAATTATGAGACATCTTTTCATCACAAGTCTTCCTAAAATGAGCCCTGGGTGACTACCTTAGATGTGTATGTTATGCTAGCAGACTGCCTAAGTGATATGAGACAGAACCATGTTTAAAAATGCAATTATGTCTATTCCAACACTACCTCCACACTGGGTACATAAATGAAAGGGCAATGTGAGTCAGTGAGAAATAAGTAACTAGATTTAGAAATATTGATAAATATGAACTAGTCACTATAGTGACCTAGGGAACTCTTGAAAATAAGACTCAGTCTTCAGTGTCTACAGCTTCCAATGAGCTGGGCAGATTTATACTAGCTAAAGATTAGGATCAAAATATAAGCCTAATATCTTTAAATGCTTTAATTATTTATCCAAGGCTGTTTTGACTTGCCCTCTGCAGTTGGCTGTGAGTCAGAGGAAGCTTTAAGTAGTATATTAGCGATTATTAACCAGCTTAAGCTTTCACTGTGTATTAGGAATCAAATGAGACTTTTTTTATTCTTTTAGTTATTTTTTTTAGAGAATGGAACAAAATGTCTAATTTACCTCTGTAAAATAAAAGGCTAAAATAGTGCTTTGGGTAAAAACGTCCCATTTACATGCCTGCCAGATTTGGGGAGGAAAAAAAAAAAAGAGGCAGCATGGAGAAGCATTTCCCAACTACAAAGGATTGCATAAACATTAGCTGACGGCTGCTTCACCACCCATTGTTCATATTTGATGATGGAAAGCCACAGTCTCTAGGGGGCAGAATGTCAAAGACAGCTTTATCAAGATATCAGGCAAAGTTTTGCCTTCTATTTTCCTGTCTCCTGAACTGCTGGGAAAACGGATATAACGTAACGGTCATTCCAATCTGCAGTCTACAAAGATTAACATACTTAAACGGTGCCATATATTTAAATCTCAAGGTGCAAAAAATTTCTTTCTGCTACATAAATGGAAGAAATTAGTTTACTCTCACCCTCTTTTGATCCAAATATAAATGGTTGGTGATAATCTGGTTGGTAGATTTCAAAAGCAGCCAAAGTCAATGTCACCTCATTACTTCATGCGTTATTAGTTACAGAAACCTTGTCCACACTGTCTAAGGAGGTTTGAGTGGCCTTTCAACCTTTTGCTAAATGCTCAACTTTGAAATATAATAGAAGAGATAAGCATCTTCAGACACAAAGGTTCAGACACAAAGGGACCTCAGACGAAGCTATTTTGTGGGATGTTCTGCAGTGAGTTAGGGAACAGGAGTGTGTCAAGCTTTGAAAGACAAAAAAAAAAAAAAGGTTGGAAGAAGTGGTCAGTAATTTCTGTTTAGTTACTAAATTACTGGCATTATTCCTTCAGATACTGTCCTGGAGTCACCACACTGAATTACAAGGACATCAGGTACTTAGTAGGAACTGTGCTCTCCTTACCTCCACTGTAGTACTCTCTCTGTAGTTTGTTGATTTTTGGAAAAGGGTGGCTGGATACAAACATCTTATCAACAGCTGTCCTAGCACACGCTATCCCGTTGAACTTTGCCTATGTTACCTGGCAAAGCATTATTCTGGTTAGCTATTTTAGAGACTGGACTAGCAGCTCCACAGTATGGACACTCATACAGCAATACGAAACTCTGCACCTTGGGCCCACTTAGTTTACTAATGCACCTCTAGCCACAGGAAAACAGCCCAATTCAGAGCAACTAAGATGATCTGCCCTCAGTTGCCTGCTAAAATGTTTTTATTCAGGAAACATTCATACAAGGATTCTAAAGAGATTGACTTAGATACCTGAGATAAGTTTTTTTAGATACCAGTACAGTTAGCTGAGGTCATGACCATGTTAGATCAATTTAATCTGTGTTTTCCATGACATATTTGAAAGACAAAGGATTTTTTTTTAATTAAACCAACAGATGCAGACCCAAGAAAATCAGCATATTTAGAATTTTGGAAAATAAATACAACAAATGGTGTATGAATGCTTTGAGGTATGCAAATACCTGTAAGATTCAACAGGATGACTAACAACAGTAAGCTAAAAGCAGGAACAATTGAATCTTGATGTGACCTATCAGACTGTAATAAAATTGAAAAAATAAATGCTGGTAGATTGAGGTTCCCAATTGCTAAATCCAAATTGGGTTCAACAAAAACTATGAAACAGTACAGAAGGTGATGTTTGATGAGAGCCTCAGTGTTTTTAAGCTGAAATCCACAGCTGGAAAAAAATGGTTTATATGATGCCAGTTCCTCCTATTTTCATAGAATTATCGAATGGTTTATGTTGGAAGTGACCTTAAAGATCATGTAGTTCCAATACCACTGCCACAATCAGGGGCACCTTCCACTAGATGAGGTTGCTCAAACGTCCTTCCAGCCTGTCATTTTTCAGACAAATCTTTTAGAATAACCTCCAAATATGGAGTCGGACTAGAGATCATTGTAGGACCATTCCAACTGAACTGTTGTTTTCTGCTCTATTCTAATATATAATAGTCTAACATTATAATATGAAATTGATAGAACAATAAACACAAACATCAAAAGACACACATTTGTTTCTGATTCAGTCACGAAAGGTGGAACTTTGCACTGAGGAGAAGGAAGCAGCCTTTCTTGGCACCAGTAACAATATGGGATGGCCCCAAAAGTCCTTTCTTTATTCTGAGCTAGTCTGACAAACAGTGCAAGTAATAGAACTAGAAAAGACAGAGTGCTTGGCAAAAGCCTGTAAAATGGCAAAATCATTGAAACTGTGGGTTGTTATAAAACATGCAAGGAAGAAATACTTCCCCAAGCAGGACATGTCAGCTGCATGGGCATGGCTTAGAAAAACAGTTACTTAAAGACTATGACTTATGAACCTCTAAGATGGAGGCAAAATAAGTGCCATAGGGGTGTAGTGCAGATGAGAAATGAATTAAGCACAAATGAGGAGGATAAACCTGAAAGAGTCAAGGAAAGTTTCTGAGGTGGTAGACAACATGCCCCAGGAAGACATGAAAAGTTGGGATGGAAAGAAATTCTCCCTACAGGCACAGACCTTGTCCATTATGTTTTACAATATTTCAGGAATTAGGTTAGCTGACAATGATCAAGTAGTTTGCAAAAATATTTCTTTTCCATTAAGAAAAGACTGTACATATATTTATATCTACCTTTACACCTTGAATTGCTAGCATACTGATGCTTATAACACTATGTACCTATACAGGGGTATATATATAAGTAAAATATTGCATTGTGCTTTTGTATTGTGCTGTAAATCTTCAAAAGTATCAAAATGCTTATGAAAAACAAAGCTTATTAGGACATGAACAAGAGCATGATGGTGCTAGTCTTAAATTACGGTTTGGCACACAAGTATTACAGTCATGGACTTTCTTAAGTCATTCTTACTGAAGGTTGGAAATGGTTTATATTTACATTAAAGAGACAATTCCATTAGCATAAAAAATTAAGCCATTTTTAAAAACTGTCACTTTCTTTGACTTTTTTTTCCTAATCTTTCAGAATGGAATATTTCCATCTCCTTATTTGAGATTGCTTTCTAGAAAGAAAACAGTGTTGTGGAGAAGAATATTAAGTTTAAGACAAAATAAAGAAATTTTTCTGTGATAGCTTTTTTTGATGTCCTCATAACATTATTTTTTACAGTTTCACTTAATAGAAAAATCATTTCAGAAGAACCGAAAAGAACTAACTGTATAAAGCAGAATATCCGGTTCTTGCCCAGGGCTGCTTATGACATCAGTAGCCTAATAAATCATGATAAAAACAATGTTTCATATTCATAGACTTGATATGGTCTGAATATATGAAAATAAGTCGAAGAGAAGGGTACAAATGATAGTTGTCATAAGTTTGTATATACAGGTACCCAGGGGGAATATAGAGACACTGTCAGAGCATGTGTGGATCAGGATTAGGAGTTCACATGGAAGTTGATTCTGGTAGAGGACTTGTGGGTCAGCAAGTAGGGCTTCTATAGGTGCACAGCAGCAAAAGGTAGACCAGGCAAAATGGTAGCTTGCTGGTGAATAGAGCAGGAGACCTGGTGACAGATGACACAGAAAAAGTTGAGAAACTCATGCCGCCTTTGCCTTGGTCTTTACTGGTAAGATTTGCCTTCAGCAGTCACAGATCTTAGAGACCAAAAGGGAAATCTAGATTAAGGAAGACTCACCATCAGTGGAGGAGGACCAGGTTAGGGAACATTTAAGCAAACTAGATATATTCAAGTCCAGGAGACCTGGCAAAATGTACTACGAGTACTGAGTCAGCTGGCTGATGTCACTGTGAGGTCATTCTCAACTGTCTTTGAAAACTCATGACCATTGAGAGAGATCACTTTAGAGAGAATAAAAAAGAATAAATGTCACTCCTATCTTCCAGAAAGGGCCAGAATGAAAATCCAGAGAGGTACAGGTGGGTCCACTTTCTTAACAACCACTGGGCAGCTCATTTCCACTATCCTTCCAAAGTCATCTCAGTGAACTAAAATATTTTGAGTCTTCCACTCATATAGCTTCAGTTCTTAAAGTCCATTCTAGTACTTCGTGTCTATGAGACTGCACGGAATTTTATTGGCATGATCTTGGGCTGACCACAGCATGTATGTACAAGCAATGCAAAGCTCCCTCCTTTTTATCATTCTGCATTTCTATGATCTGTGTATGTTATAAGGGAGAAATGTAAACTGGAATAACCACAATACATTCATCCTGGACAAGAAGGCAGCTGAAAGTAAATATTTCTATGAATTACTTTGGGAAGTTACTGAATATTCTCTATACTTTGTCCAAATTTATCACCTTTTTTTTTTTTTTTTATATATATATAGAGAGAGAGAGAGAGTATGCTCTTACCTCAGAATTAACCCCACGTGAATAGATGAAAGTGGCTTTTTGAGGACCAGAAGTCTATTTGCTCACAGATACTTGTAGTCTAATTAGTCATCAAAATTAAGTGCTGTTTTTTGGAGGTACCTATAGCCTTCCATTGATGGTGAAAAAAATCCAGATGTAATCTGGGCATAGAGAATACCACCTGCTTTAACCAATGGATATTGTGGACATTTCTTGGGCAAGTTAAGCTGACAATATCTGGTGTAAGGTGTCATAGCAAGTCAAGTTCATTTTTAACATGAATTTTCTCATATCAAATAGAAAGTATTTGAGAGAAAGGAAGAGGTGTGACTTGAAGATCATTACATCATCCCCTTTCATTGATTGGAAAGACATGTAGGCCACAAGCAAAGAGAATTGCTTTGGAAAAATTTGAAATGGAGATTGTCCTGGACCAATTGAAGCTTTTGAAACTTCCTAAAATATGTAAATGCATTCAGATGAGCTCTACAAAGATATTTCATAACTAATGATTTTGGATCAAATAATTTTTGTTTGACCAACAAGATGCTTACTGTAAAAAGAAATCACTCCCTCTGGGGCCTAAACAAATGTTTAAAACCTTACATTTAGCATATATTTTTTTAAAAATCTCAATTGAAATTTTTGCAAAAACTGGAACAAGCTTCTTATTTATGGACCATTAAGTTATTGCAAGCTGCTTATAGGTCATCTGTTTACAGACTGTTGAGAGACATGGTGCTGCTCACTAGAACTGGTAAATATTACAAAACATCTATGAACATGCGTTTTGAATACAAATTAGAAAATTTCCATTATATATGCAATCTCTTTTTTCATTTTCCATTATATGCTCAGCAATATTATTGAAGAAACTGAGTTTTATAAAAGCTCATACAAATGCTCATTTCCTCAGTCTACGATCCGACACGAGGAAATGCTGATAAGGTTATCTGCTGCTTTTATTGGACTTATTAATTTTGCTGAATATATTCAAAGACATGATGTATCCTTCAGAGTAGACAGTCCAAAGCTCAGCATTAGAGGAGGAAGGAAAGCATGCTTATTGTGCACTGCTGTGATAGGTCAGCTTTCAAACTTCAGAACTGCTGGTGTTCACAATTTCTGAGTGGCAATTATTCAGTATCTCCAAAAAATAGCTTGACATACACTGAAACAGCTCAAGTATCACACTTTCTTGCATACGTCTGATAAAGCATTTCAACTCAATAAAGGAAAAAAAAGAAAATTTAGCATACACTAGGACAACAAAACCTAACCCATACCATTTCACTGCCAGAGAAGTTAGCACCTGATTCAGACTGGTTTTTTTCTACTTGTTCAAAATATTAATAGAGTTTGTTCTGCAGTAATGTATGCTGCCTTATGCTACAAAGTTATATATATATGTAAAATGTTTCAAGTATTTTTATGCAATTTCTATATACGTACATTAATGCAATTACATAAACAAATATATCAAATTGGTATTCTACATTTTAAAATATTTTTTTGAAAAATTTCAACCAGCAGATTCTCTCCAGAGCTCTCTGTACAGAACTCTTCATATAGAAAGAAATGCACACAAGCAACCTATAAGTCAAATGCTTTTAGGACATGTTAGACTTAGTGAGCAGGAAAAGCTGAAATATTCAGCATATACCATCATTCTGTTGTACATGGCCATGACATATCCAAGACATCTTCCCAAGTCCTGTAGAGTTCCAGCAGTATTTCAGTCTCTGACTACATCTTGGGCCTAACGTTCAGTCAAAGGAAATTCTCTCTGACATATGTGACTGTACCCATGTTGTTTGTCCCAGACCAGACCTTTGTAGACAGATATCATTGCAGCTAGGTCTCCTTGGAAATACTAAGGGCCAAAAGGGTATAAAGTTTAAATAATTCTTTTGCCTTTCCAGGTGGTTCATCTCTCCAGGTCAAGTTCAAGATTTATTGATTATGTAGCTTAAGAGAGGCCATAGAGCTACAGCCAGCCTTCCATTGGGTTTTCAGTAAAGTAGGATATTTTGCAGCTATCTGAGATCTCATATCAGTTATCAGATAGAAGTAAGACTACTGAACACACCAACAGAGCAAACCTCATTTAAAATCAACGTTAGATTTTCAGTGGCCAGAACTATATGTTTGACATTTTTACGAAGTGCTTTAAAGTAACATTTTGGTATTCTGATATTTGTAGTATTTTTTGCAAGTGTCATAACTGATTCTAATATGGTCTTTGTATGCAAGTTGGGTCTCTGTCTTTAAACAGAAAGCTTTGTTTACCTATGCTTACATGGAACAATCCCATTCAACAAAGCTTTTCTGTTATCCTCTCTGCTCAGTACTTTTAACATCTTAGTCAAAACACTCTGAAATTTTCTGACTTGTGTTTTGCTTCTGTAATGGGGATCATCCAGTATAACTGAGACTTCCAAGGAGCTGTGGGTTTTTTTGAAACCAGGAAGATGGAAAATGTAAAACAAAAAAAGACCTGCAGGATGCCTCTCCTGATGAACCCTTGAGGAGAGATTGCTGGAAATGATCATCTATTAAAAAAAGATACAATATTCTTTCACATGCAAATTACCAGAAGTCCAACTCACAAAGTTCATATCCCAATAGGAGGAAATACAGCAGAGCTGACAGATGTCATCAGTTCACTTAAATGACTGCATAAAAATTCACAGCATAAGTCTTTTATCTACAAACCATGCATGTTTAAAAAAAAATTGTGCCAGTGGTTATAGGATGCTACTTTGACTGCTAAGCTTTTGTCACCTGCAATTCCATGGATAAACAGTTCTAAATTATATGCCTTGTTAGACCTACTGAACAATATCAATAATTGTGATATAAAATGCGAAAGATAATTTTTTAAAATAAAATAGAAAAGAACCAAGAAATTATTACTGCACATGCATATTTCTTTATGATTCAACATACAACCTTTTTATAGGTTGTATGTCTGAAAGGAGGCATATATAATGATGTTTGATGTGTAGTTGAAAGCAAAATTATTACAGTTTTATATATAGTGAAGCCATATAACAAAAGAGCAGTAGCTAGTGTTTGCCCTTATATGAGATGCAGTCATATAATAGAGAGCCTTAAAGCTAGGGTTTACTGTACTTTGGGAATTAATCACATAAACTATAAATTGGGTTCAACAGGCTGGCTGGGTAAATAGGCGCAGCTAATGAGGACACTATGAGATCTTATAAGAGCGCTGACTGCCCCAGGACAGAAGTGCCGAGCTGCACCTGATGGAAAACTAGAAGACATCAAAGCATAAAGGATTAGTGCTCTCACAGTGTTGAGAAATGGCCAGGGGGAGATTCACCAACTTATTACCCACATCCAAGCTAATCCTGTTATCTGCAAAATATGACTGTGTTCAGGAACTGCCACCACCTAAACTTGCTGGAGACTAATTCTGTGTTTACATGGACAAAAGTGTGGGGAATTTTCATCTGGGCAAAGAATATGAGAGATGGGAATTTTTAAGGGTTTCCTTTGTATCAAATGCATGCAGAAGGGAAAATATAAAATTAGTTCTTTAATGGCTAATCTGTATCCTATAAGGGCACCCTGCAGGACAGAATTCCTTCTCTGAGAATGCAGGGCAAAAGTCACATAAAATTAGTTCTTTCTTGTTTAGTTGTAATATAGTTACACTTTCTGAAAAAAAAATCAAAATAGTAATTTTGAAAGTAATTTTGAAGATGAGGGGGATTGATAGCTCCCTAATATCCCTGCCAAGGAAATCTTTTGTGTAGCAAATGTCTGCCTGATGTTTTTTTCAGTGCAGTAAAAGAAAGTGAAAAATATCCCAAAGTCCTTGCTGGCACACAACAAAATATAATTCATTACCCAGCCTAAGGTGCGTGAGTAGGTTCAAATTTTTTTTGAGAAACTTTATAACTACCATTGCTAGAAATCTAATCTTTTTTGCACCAAAAATCCAACTGGTACAGCCAGCACCTATAGCGAATAATGGACCATAATTTTTCAATTTAAATAAAACAGAAATAGACCCAAACAGTACCTCATGGAACATCTAATTCCAGGGAAAGGTAGCTAGTTTAGGGAAAAGGTCCCAAATTATATTTAATCTAAATGTGCAATATGCTCCTTCAATGGCTCACCAGCACCAAGGAAGGTTGCCTTCAGGGCAGAGTTTAGGCATAATTACCAAGGCCAGCCCATGGCTAAGTATTTATATGGCATTAAGGAATATCCCCAGCACACAGATCTTGCAGATCTTCTAAGGGAAATGATTAATTTTGTAGGTTTTAATTTTTGGAGATATAAGAATGCCAAAGTGCTTGGTGATGCAAACAAATCATTGTGAGGATGGCATTGCCCACAGCCTTCCTTTTGCTTTCTTACTGTTGTTGCTGTTTAACAGCACCATACCTAAATTGTGAGAATATTGCATTTAATGTCCCTCAATTAGCAATAAAAAATAAGCACCCTGGTGAGTTGAAGCTAATGATTACTTGATGTTAGTGAATCACAAGTAACTACTGGGGGAAGACTGGTATGGTGACCTCGGGATAACTGTGGAAATAAATACCCTTGACTTGTATATCCACCAGTTCCCACTCGCCCTTTCTAATCCCAGATGCCTCTGAATTACTTCTTTTCCTTTTCTCCTAGCATCATCCAGTCTAGGAACCAGACTGTCTCACCAATGAACTCCTTTGCGTATTCACTGTCTTTCAGCCCAGACATTCATGGATCTCCCCGTCCATATACACATATCACTCAATGTCAGACAAATAATCAGAGAACAGATCAAGGAACACTTCTTGGATAATTCTGCAGTTTCCTTTATTTGGCAAGGTGAGGTTCTGTCACTCATATCACTGATATAAACTGAAAATTCAGACACTGAGATCTCTCAAACGGCTCTTGATTTTACTGAGGTCTCTCTTTTGGAGTGTGAAAAGTTGTAATTTTTTAAAAAGATACATAAAAGCTCCTCTTCTAGAACTGTTGTTTTGGGGGTTGGTTTTTTGTTGGTTTTTTTGGTTTTTTTTATAAGGATCTCTCTTCCTTGAGCTTTGATGAAGACAGTTGTTTTAATTTTCTTTTATTTCTTTTGTAAATGTGTAAAAAATTTTAAAAAGTGGCAATTGTTGATTCAAGCCAAATGATTTGATTTTATCAATGCAAAATGTCTTATTCAATTTAAAATAGATCCACACCACTTTTTAATTTACTAAAGAATGTTTTGCAGTTTTTTTAAACTTCCTAAAAAATTTGGAGATCCCTTACAGCCACTTCCTAGCTAAGTGTTTCAGACATCTGAGTGCTATTAATGAGGTGAAAAACAGCTTCAACTAATACATCTTAACTTCAGCAAAGGTGGTTAGAAAAACAAGCTAGAAAACAGTAGAATGAAGAGGGACAGATTTACAACTATTAAAAAAAAATAGTTATACAGAGCACTGATAATCCTATTAACTTCTGCATGTCTGATTACAGGCTGAAAAATAGTTCTTTGTCTTCTTTAAACCTGAACAAAGAAATGGAGGAAGACAAAATACTGTGCATTGAAAACATGAAGAAAACCAAAAATTTATCCCTGCCTGGAACCTGTGCATACTAGCATGATAGTCATAACAACTACTTCCTTTCTGGTTTTAGATCTCTAATGGTCAAATGGGAAGAGGAAATAAAAATTAATAACATCCGCTATTTATTTTGCTTTTGTTATTGATTTGACTTTCGCAAACACAGTTTTGGATGATGGAACAAAATCCTCAAAAAAATACTAACAGCTAAAGAAAAACACAAAGTTTGAAGTTGTGATTTATACAAATGCTATATTTAACCTGAGACTAGGGTGTACTAATGAAAGAGAAAGGTTTTGTTAAACATTTTCTGATTTCAAACATTTAGTAAGTTTGGCTCAAAGTTCAAGTTGCACCTGCTATTTTCTTCTGACCTCTTGTCAGGCTCCCCCCATACAACCACCCTCAGCAAATTCATGGACAATAATCATAGAATCATAGAATGGTTAGGGCTGGAAGGGACCTTAAGGTCATCTAGTTCCAACCACCTGGCTCTGCCCAGCCTGGCCTTGATCATTGCCAGGGATGGAGCATTTTACACTTCTTTGGGCAACCTGTTTCATTGCCTCATAACCCTCACAGTAAAGAACTTCTTCCTTAGATCTAACCTGAACTTCCTTGATATACTTTTTTTTTTTTTATGATACACCATTATTCAGAAAATTGACCAAGGTTCGCCCAAAATGCATGACTAGGCTAACCAAAATGCATGAATGAATGCTTATGTCCCTGATGAACCCAGAGTGGATATACACAATTTTCCTTGGCCCTGGGCAGACATCAGATCCATTTGATCATCCTCGTGTTATTCAAATAGTATGTACATTTATGCATTTATGTAAAATTTTACTTGCTGGAGAACATGTAAAACTATATAAGACAACAACTCCTCCCCTTCCATCTCCTCTCTTTCCAGATCACATCAGAAAAAAAGTGAAAATAGTTTAAATTCTTTAGATTGAGAGGAATATTTTTTACCTTTGTAGTCTAAGTTGGACTACAAAAAGTGGCAATAGCGGAGTCCTTAGCTTGCCACTAAGCCCTTCTGGAAGGAGAGTAATACTAAGTCTACAATGTAACTTGTTTCTGCTAACTAAATATTTTGCCTTTTTTTCCCAAAGCTATGGAACATGCCAATATAAAAAATTTCAAACAACAAAATAATTTTTTCTTTGCGGAACAATGATGCTTCTATTTTCTCTGTATTGATGTTTTATGCATTTGAGAGCTAAGCTTGCCCAGAGAAGCAGCAGCCAGTTTATCTTCAGTGTGCACATTTAAGGGACATGTGATGAGGCATTTACCTCACCTCACCTCATATATCTAAAAGTTAGTTCTCAAATTATATTCAGTGGCATTCTTGTGTAAGAGTACTTACTCAAATAACTGTGCATCTTTACAGTATAGATAGCTCTATTTGGGCTATTCAATCTATGTAGTCTATTGGAACTGTTGGTGTGCAGCTCATCATCAAAAATAGATAGCCAAAAGTTTGAATTGTTTAAAAATTTCTGAAGTTAGATCAGGTGAATTCCACCTTTTGCTACAATACCTTCTCTTTCTTTTCCAAGTCATAAATGTCCACACTTGATCTTTTGTTGTTGTTTTGTTTTTTTGGAGTTTTTTAAATTTATTTCATAATAATATTTAACACTAAAACTATAAATGTTTTCAGGGACTGGCTGGTGTACAGTTTTGTGATGTTCCAGGGTAAAAAGTGAACAGTTGGTTCTGATTTCTCCTTCACTGTCTAGGAAATTCACAGGCATCCATGATTCAAATAAACATTTACTGGTATTTGTGCTCTTGCTGTTATTACTGGCATTACAGATTTGCTTAGGTCCACTGAGAAGAGGTGATACTCTGTTAAGCCATGTGCATACATGTGACAAGGATCACTATAATGTACAACAGCTAGCATAGAAGTAACCAGATAAAGTGGGTGCTACCATCTTATTCTGTTGATGGATGACCTTGTGTAGGAAAGGAATGAGAACTCAGTCATGGAAAGAAGTCTGTGGTATACTCAGTAATTTCTTCAGAGTCAATATTTCATGTGGAAATATGTATGAAGATAAACAGTGAAAACTCATAAAACTAAGTCATATTTTGCAAGGTACATTCAAAATTTTAGGATAGACTGAGAAGCAGGAAAGGCCTGAGGTGAACAGTGTCTTTTGAGTCGTCAAAGTACTCTGGGCCTGCTTATGGCCATGTTTGGCTGGAAAGCACTAATTAGATGAGATATACTTGGCTAGAAGGCAGAAAGCTTAAAACATTAACTTTTTAAACATGTGCATATATTTAGAATATAACATATTCTGCATTTTGGAGGTATATTCTGAGTAAATATCTTGCCAGCATGATGTTACCCTTTAATTTCTCAAATGGAAATATGCTGTTTCAGAGCCAAATCTTGGTTTTGTCTATATGCACACTACTTTTACACAGTATTCAGAGAAGAGCATGAATCCAAAAAATGGTATCAATCTATTTTGCCAGTTTTTTTCAGTTAAAAAATGCACAGAAATGCTACACAGTAGCTGTCATTATAAAAAGAGAGAAGGTTTTTTTTGTTTGTTTTAGATTTTTACTTTTTAGTTCGTTTATTTACGATCATTGAGGAGACGGCTAAAGAGGCCTAAAGAGTCGTTTGTTGTTGTTTTTTTTCTTTAGTAGGGATTGTTCAGAGCCTCCAGTGTGGAGTAGCTTGAATTTTGTTGTCTTAAGATGAGACAATGAGCAAATACACAATCCCATGGCAATCTGCTTTTCATGGTTTCCCCCTCATCTACTTGCTTCTTTGCTGGGGCACACAAGACGATGCCCTAAACATGCAGTGTTACAGAAAACTGAAGAGTCAAACTTGTCAAAACATCTTTTTGGAAATAAGATAGGCTTGGAGAAACTCTGATAATGTCAGTAAAAATTCCCACCGGGAAGAACTGAGTGCAAAGTTAGGTCAAGCAAGCCTGTGAAATAATTTATACACTGGAGAGTCAAAATGGATGAGTGTTTGTGGGACCACTTTTTGCAACATTCACAAGGTGATTAAGCAGAACTTCTTTCTACCCTTAAAAGTACAATGCTTTCTCTTGGGCTGCTCATTGATTTCAGCCGTTTGGATTAATTTATGAGGCCAGAATTAAGAAAGTCTACTCTCCCATTTGAAACCACTTAATGGATAGAATGAGAAAGAACATCCAAATCCAGTAGGTTTTGTTTACCTTTATGTTCTGTGCCCATTCAAAGTGATTTGGGGTTTGGGTTTTTTTCCTGTTTTTAAGGGGAGGTCCTACAAACAAGTGGGAACTTGAGTATTTTTTACTAATTTATGTATGCTAATCTGATAATGATATTTCATACTGATTCCTTATTCCTTGCCAGAAGAAATCAGGCTGGATTGCCTTGTAAATGTGCCCAGTCAATAAGGATGGGGAAGCATCACCACAATGCAGACCATATCTGAATTTTCAGAAGTCAAAGTCTTGTCATAAGCCAGGTGACAGAATTGCACTTTTTGACTTCTAGAGCCTTAAATTTCAGAAAAGCAACAAACAGAGGATGTGTACTGAAGTCCACTCCAGTCCTTAGTTAATCTATTCCCCAGTGTCCATCTTTAGAATGTGAGTATTGACACAGTGGTTGTGAGATTATATCTGTTGAGGATAATAAAGCATCCATACGCTGTGGTGATGGTTATCATTAAAAAACTCAGGAAAGGAGTGTCCTCAATAAATTGCTGAAGAAACTTACTCTTCAGCAGGGCTGTGAGATCAAGCCCTTAAGCCAAGATATCATAAAAGCCTTGGCAAAAAAAAATCAGATATGTTGCTTCTCAGAAACGATCCTGTTCTGCAATGCACAGGTCTTCTCCACTTTGCACACTGAAAAGCTTCTGTTGATTGGAACAGAAATGTCTTGGGGTTCTTTAAATTACAACACAGACACAAGGGTAGCAAGATGGTGGCTTTTGCTCTGTCCCAGCTCTGGACTCTGCTTTCTTTACTGTCCTTTGTACATTAAGTTTCACAAAGCAATATGCATTGAGCTATGTGTATCTAGGGACCAATAGATGATTCAGGCTCACCAAAAAGGGATTTAAACTAAAAAAGGATATAGGCCTAGGAATGTTCCTGAGGAAAAGTTGCTCTCTTACTCTTAAAAGGATACATAACCCTGAAAAACCACAGTTTGTGCAGTGCTGTGTACATGCTTTTAATGAGTATTGAAGCCAGAAGGCTTTCCTATTATATTTGCGTAGTTGGCATTACCTTTCCATGGTTCTAAGTGAAATGGTAGTACAATACCCACAATTCCTTCAGCTTCCCTACCCACTGCAGCTTCAGCTATAGTAGCTGACAATGTAATACTCATTCAGCAGCTGATTATAATTAAAAATATCAGAATAATTAAAGTCCTCAGCTTGACAAGCAGAGCCATAACTTTGCCTTCAGACATTCCTCTCTAATTAGTTAATTAATCCTAATGCAAATTATAAGCAATAATTAGTCAGCCAAGCTTGACATAAAAGTCTGCTGACTTACAGCTAAAAGGCTTTTCTGGTTGCTGCTTTGTAGGTTCTTAAGGTGCCTTTTGTCCACTCATAGTTTTTGTGTCCCTGGTCCTGTTAACTTGCTGCTGATCTATAGATATGCAAATCAGTTTGAAGAGTAAGAAAACACCCCTACAAAAATTTGCACTACCATAGGCATAATTTTGTTTGCTTAATAAGCTTTATAGTCACAATG
Organism: Psittacus erithacus; assembly: GCA_009867235.2. Taxonomy (NCBI): domain Eukaryota; kingdom Metazoa; phylum Chordata; class Aves; order Psittaciformes; family Psittacidae; genus Psittacus; species Psittacus erithacus. The sequence goes on along the minus strand of WYDI02007830.1, from coordinate 53,151 downwards.
TGTACAGAATATAATTAAAATACATATGCCTTCTAATATAACATAAATATATGAGTTTATAGAAATACATATATTTAAGAATTTTCATGTTGCCAGGTTTAGCAGAATATATCTGCCTGCACATGGTCTGAGAAATTCTGGACAATGACATAATGTAAAACACAATGTGATTCTAAGATTAAGCTAGATTCCAATCTCCCATATCATAAATGAAATCAAATTCATTTATATCAGGACAACAGATACTTGAATCACATTTTTCCATAGGTTTTTAACAGTTCAGGACTCTGTTAAATTGAGATAATTTGACTTATCATCAGATAAATCAAAAGTGTGAATATTGCATTTCACATGACAATGCAGCTAATAGTCATGTGTTGCATTCTACAGAGCCAGAAATACTCATGATTGACTTAGAACACTCATGAATACTTACATATTTATCCTTTTAAATAATTTTGCCTGAAAGTATTCCTATTTACATTAAAAGCAAAGTTTCAGTGTTTAAAGAAAGTGGAAGGCCAAAAAAGAAAAAATATTCAGAATGCATAAATACTTTGTGGTGTGACTCCTTTTCCTAAAAGAGTGATGATAAGTACATTTTTTTATACTATACTACGCTTGCCATTGCAGCTTCTCATGTAGTTAAAGGTAAATAAGATCACGGCACTGTAAGACACCTGCCCACCTACTGATATACACATACTTTTCTGGTGGCAGTTTAATCATGTCAAATATGGCTATAAAAAATGAAATCCAGAAACATGTATTTAGCCTGCCTTTTTCTGAGCCAGTGCAGTTGTATTCCCTGTACTACTAACAGAACATTGAGAACAAAAATTAAAAAAGCTGGAGTCAGGATAAAAGCAGATTAACTTACCTGAATTCCCTTGAATTTATCTTATTTGATTAAATGTAGAGTTTTAAGCACCTTTAATTTAGCATCAGCAAAACCATAGTCAAGATCCATTCTTATTTGTGAATCTTCTTGGTATTTATCTCACCTTACTTTAACTGTCTGAGTTATGGAGATTAAGACCCAAATAGACATCTTCTGGAGTTAGGGAGGGAAGCAGATTCATATTGTAGTCTGGTCAGAATCACCCCTGGGAATACCTATCTTTTTCCACTGTCTACAGAGGAAAGATAAGGTGATGATAGCCCTGAATTAAGCCTCTCAGTTAAGTGCCTAAAGTCGGGTGAGAAAATCCGAGCCCTATAAAACAGCTTCAGTGATCCAAAATGTAGGATGATGTTATCTATAGTGTTACCATTCTGCCTCTATTTACTTGGTGAAAGAAATAAAACAGAATAGGGGCTATTATTCAGCAAACATAATGGATTTCAAGAAAGCTCTTTTCAGGCAATTTCGTTGTTGAATTTGCAGGCTGCTCAGAGAAACCCAATTTGTTCAGGAATGAGCAGGTAAATTTTCAGGCACTTTGGAAAGAATCTGGAAACTTGGCAATGGCAACATTAGTTTATCACAGAGGATGATGGTGGCAAATAATGGGAAAAATTGCAAATCTCAGGGGAGTAAAGCTTCTGTATGTACATGAGAGAAGGACAAAACATTTCTCTGTGTGGAAAAAATATCTCATAGACATCATGATAGCCCCCAGTAGTTAGTGGTTTCTCTGGATTTGTACCAGCTTTGGGATATTAGTTAGGATTGGAGGCTTGTACCTGTTTCACTGCATTCTCGCCTTTGCTAAAATAATTTTCAAGAGAAGAAACAGGTCTTAAAATAATTACAGACCTGTAACTTGCTGATTCTCGAAACTTTCACTCTTTGATTAGCTGGCTGTTGCTTCTAAGGCTTTGGTTAATTCCACCAAAATTTGTATCCCTGAGGTGTCTACTTTCTCAGTGTCACAAAGATGCTTGTAGAGAAGTACTTCTTGAGGCCACCAAGGAATGCAGATTGAAGTATCAGGAATACGGGTCATAGCTTTTCTTTCTACCTTTCCATTGGCAATATAAGTATACCAGAGTGTGAAGTTTCTAATCCCTAACAGTCAAGTGCCTAGAAGTAGATAAGAATCCTCCACTGGCAATGACTGTTCCGGTCCCTTCTCTCTTCTTCATTCACTCCTTTCAGCAAGTGTCAGGAAATTTGAGGGAGAAATGATAGGAATTTCTGACCCTCAAAGAAACTGAAGGGCAATAATCTTGATTTAGCTATTGCATTTATATGTTCTGAAATTTAGCAAGACTACTTTTCCCAGCACCACCCCCGACTTGACATTAATTATGCAGCACTTTATATGTGTGAATTATTTTTCCCCTAATGAGAAGTGCAGTGATTTTGGGGGCTAATGGAAAGTAATAGGAAATTAATGAGAGATGGGAAACAAGGGTAGATTATTTTTTTTCAGTATGCTTGTGTATTAATGGGAGTCACACTGTTGTATCAAGGGGAGAATAGATTAAGCATTTTGGAATGCACAACCCAAGAGGGATAGTTGATCTTGGTTTTGACAATTGCAAATGTAATATGTACAAATGAGGGGAAGCATTATACATGATTTTGCTCATTTTACATACAGCACAATATGTTATTTTCCAGCTTTTAATTCATGTCTTCATTAAGTAAAACTGCTCTGACTGGAGCATGCTCTAGATTTGGGAAAGAATTAAGATCTCAACAATGATGCATTAAGTTTTTTTTTCTTTTTAAAACATTTTAAGACATGAGTTTTTTATGAACAGAGACAAATATATGATAAAGAAATACGACAAGCAGGCTTAGTTTGCTTGACTGCTAGTGACTGATCTGTGATGGCTGTGGGGGTCCCTAGCTGTGGCTATCAGTGTCGTGCCCAGCCATTTTAAATATCTGCTTCTTTGCCATGCGCAGCTCTTTAGCAGTTGAAGAAGACCCTTGTGCTTCTAATACACACATCAAGGCTGAAATTCTTATTCTGTGTGGTTTATTTCCCTCATCTTTCTGGGCTTCATAGGCTTCATACCTGTGTTGGCACTCCGCACAACCCAGATTTCTCTTCGAAGGAGGCTGGATGTTACCCATGGTCATGGCCAGCAACCCTCTACTACGATGTCCCTCAGGAACTAGCACTTCTTGAAGCTTTTGTTTTGTGAAGAGTCAAATGAAACACCTCCGTGTAATGTGTGCCAGTTGCTACTTCAGAGTTTCTCTAAATCTTTGTGGGAGATGAGTTTGCAACTTGGCCAAACCCAGTATGTTGTAATCTTACCTGCTAGTGCTGACTGCACATCAGCAAAGATGCCCTTAGGCTCCAAAGAAGGAAAAACATAGAATTTCTTCATTTCTTCACTTGAAAGAATCATGATTTTAAGTGTTTACCCTCTATTTAATAAGCAAACTAAAATTGTCAAAATAAACATATTTCTATATTAAAAACAACTGCAGTTGTTTCAGGTTAATTATTGTCAAGATTAGCACAAGATAAAGCAAGGCAGTTATTAAACATTAGCTGGAGAGATGTTTAACAGTAGGGCTCTCCAATAAAAAAAGGAATACTGCCTCCTTTTTTTAAATTACTAAATACTAAATGAGTCCTCATAAGCCACTGCCTAAACAGTTGCACAATTGTGTTGTTGATACTGAACACTGGAATACCCTGAAGATCAATTGCATTCCTTCTCAACACAAGACACTTTTTTCAATATATAACAGTAAGAAACAGTAAAATTTTACCTGATTTGATGTAGATATTGTTGCTGGTACTCATTAGGCTTATTTTTAGTTTTCTGTTAGTTAGCATTTGGTCTGAGTCAGTTGCCAAGGTTTCCTCTTTAAAGAGTTACTGGGATGAGCTTCTCTTTGAAGATGCCTGTCTTAATCTGTTGAGTATGAATTCCATACTGATTTCCAATATTGCTGTAGTGACTGTGCAGGAAAACAGCCAAAATCAAGGAACTGCTTTCAAAGGCTATAGCAAAGCAACATAAGAATATGTGCTCTAGATAAAACAGCTCTAAAGTTCCTTGGAAGATAAATCCTTGTCAAAACGTTGAAATCAATAAGCTGCCTTTATGGTAACTGAATTAGAAGATCTTTGAGCTGAGAAATATATGTCCTCTTGCATTTAGAAATCCCTTGTTTGCTACCAGTAAATAGAAGTCACAGAAAAAGTCATTATTCTGGCAGGAACTGGAAAAGATTTCTGGATTTTCAGTGAAACAGCAATGTAAGTGAAGCATGTTCAGATTTTATACTAAAATCACAGTCAACTGTGACTTCTGTGACAGTTGTCTTCAAGACTTGAGATTTGGACTTTGAAAAACCAAGTTAAACTGAAAACAGCTTCCAAATTTTTGGAATTCTGATTTAGCAATTCCAGTCAGAGATGAGATTAATGATTCATACTTGCATTAAGGTTCTTAATACCTTACACTTTGTATTGAAATGATATCCCATTCTCAAATAAAGACACACTACTAAGATCAAGTGTAGATTTAGATTGGACATAAGGAAGATTTTTTTCATTATAAGGGTGGTGAGACACTGGAACAGGTTGCACAGAAAAGTGGTAGATGCCACATCTTTGGAAATGTTCAAGGTCAGGTTGGATGGAGCTTTGAAAAACTTGATTTAGTTGAAGATGTCCCTGGCCACAGCAGTTAGCAGGGGTTGGACTAGGTGATCTTCAAGGGTCCTTTCCACCCTAAACTATTAAATGATTCTATGATTCATATTGCAAAATTCCAAGTTCTCATGAACTAAGCTCCAGTTTTCTTAAAGCTTAAATTATTTTCAGAACTTTGGAATGTCTTTAAAGCTCAAAGTATCACACTTTCTGCAACTTGAATAGAATTCCAGGATTTCCTACTGTTCCATGGAAGACTCTGTGTTGTGAATCCAGCCAACAGGAGAATCTGGAGCATCTCTCTTATTTGACCTCAACTATTTGATCCCATCAACTCTTTAAGGGAAGAGGTCAGATGTCTGTTTGATAAATAGCCTTTCTACAAAGCAAAAAGGAGGAACCAAGTGTGTTTGAATGGAAGATAAATTCCTGATAGACAGTGACGTGCCAGACAGTATGGTGTCTGCCTAAGAACAGCTAGGTTTCATGAGAAGAGGTTCACACTTCTGGAATGTACACCAGCCCACAGTTTTCACCCTTCCTGCTAAAGAAAATGGTTGAGCACTAGTTAGTTATTGGGCTAAGCAGATGTCTCAAGGCCAAGCCTGCAGATATGTGTTCTTATAAGAACAAACCTGAAAGTATTACATAAGAGCACTGTTTCATAACCTCAGTGATGATTGAGGAAATGGGGAGATATTTCATGTCTTTATTATTTCTTTTCCTCTGGAGTACAGAAGATTATGTCCAAATACCTCAACTGTATAAAAGATCTGATTGTCAGAACCCACCTGAAAAGAAAAAAAATGTTATTCCTTGAGATCTTAGAATCATGGTATATAACACTGGCAAGATTGGGTTTTGTCTAACTACAGAAATGTACAGAAAAACATTTATATTGGAGCTGGCTGTCTTCTGTTCTTTATGATGAATAAGGAGAAATTAAAATATTTAGTATAAATTAATATCAGTCCATTGAATAGTGCCTCAGAAGTGCCTACTCCTCCATTTCAATGAAGTCTGCTCTGAAAGTGCCTACTCCTCTACACCCGCTATAACAGAAGCTGAGGTCACTAGCTCAGATATGAATATCTGTGTTGTTAGTATGGTTAAGCATCTAAAGTGAAGTGAGATGAAACTCTTTCGGAGACAATGCTGGAATTAAATTAAGCCAACTTTAAAGGGTTGAAAAGGAACAGTTATAAATTCTGTTTTATTATTATTATTACTTTTTGTTGGAGGAACCAACCCAGTAGATTCGGTGCTATGACTAACATTTAGATAACTGCATAAGAAACCTTGGATCAAATCCATTTTGAGTATCTGCTTTCTGTGTGTAACTCTGTAGATAACAGTTTCTATTTTTAAACTGAAATTGGAACCTACAAGTAAACAAGTTCCTGTGCTATATTAATATATTTAATCAAATACATTTGTTTTACCTACTAGAAATCTTGCACCCATTCAGGTGGGTGGTCAGATCTAGATCCTCTTAAAAGGAAATAGGTTTTAAATTTTGTTTTAATGTGATTTATAAATAAATAAATAAAAAGAGAACAATTTTTATGACAGGGAGATGGACCCATATGAAAAAAAATGCTTCTTAAGTCACCCTGAAAGGCTATTGTTAAAATTAGAACAAACTTTTATTCAATTACAAGTTCTTAAAAATAGAAATACAGAGTATCTCAAAAAAGGTTGAAATGGAGTATTTTGAGCTAACCAGGACATTCTATTCTTTACTTGTGTGCTTTGGGTAGACTAGAATGAATTGAAATCAGAATGTTTCCACCACACATTTTATGCTCAACAACTCAGCATTTTCATACAGAAAAAATGTTTCCACTGGATATTTTCCAGACAGCTCTCTCTTGATTTTTTAAGTTGATTCTCTCATTCCTTAGGCTTCTGGACAGAAACTCTCAGCATGGTGTCATGATCCAAACCGCTCATGAACCACCCTCCAATTTCAAACAATGTAACTTCATAGAATTTTGTTAATCTAGCATTCTGCCTGTGCTCATGTGGTGCGTACCTGTGGCTTTTTTCCAGTGAACTTGTTTGCTCTCACTAAGTCGGAAAAGCCCCAGAGCAGTTTGGGAACCTGCAAGCATTGCAGTGTAACTGCTTTTTCAGTCCTGTTTGCTGACATAAGTCCACTGCACAGGTGGGAGCGTGAGTCTAAGGAGTGTAAGATGCCATGAACTTCCCTGATGTGTCATAATTAAACACCTGTGCTTAACAGCTCTTTGCCAAGCCACTGTGAAAATTGTTGGAGTGTTCACCAGTCCTAAACATTTCTCATCTCTTACTTGGGCAGGTGGTCTCGTGTTTGAACTCTGCTACTCAAATAACACCAAAGACAGAGGTGTGATTTCAAGACCTCTTGAAGTCTTTTATTTTGTTTTGTTGCTGCTGTTACTTTCAATGCTAAATGGCAATCCTGAGCTTCCTTATTTAACATTCCTAAAGTATCTTTATATTCTGGGTATTTAGGGTCCTGCGTACAGTTGGCAAAATTATACAGATGACTATATGGATTAAGAGCCTAAAAAAGTTATATATCACAAAATAAGTTTATGTCAGTGAAAGGAAATTACTTAAATAAATGCATCGTGGGAAAAGAGGCTAATCATAGAATTTCCTGTAGTCTTAGAGCGTGTCTCTAGAGTCTTTTCATAAACATGGAGTTCTTCAAGACCTCATAACTCTCTACTGGGAACAAATGCTGTGTCTATACCAACAAACACATCAAAGCCAGAGCATGTTCTCAACCTCCATTCCCCACTTATCTAGAATACGTAATTGTTCTCATGTTTCCTGTACAGTTTTGGCTTGCACTGGCAAGGATTCCCCTAGACTATGCCTTGGCACAGCCCAGGGCGTTTGCACATACTATGGACTGCTCCCAACAAGAAGTTTGGACACTGACATCCTATCTGGAGGGAAAGAGAATTTAGGCATGTGTCTACAAGACAGGTTGTTCCTCTAACCTGCAAGATGGGACTGACCTCTAACTGATCCACTGACTAACTGACTTCTTTTAATTAATCATGTGCACATAATCAAAAGTTCAAAACCCAACTTCCTGGTAAAATAGTGCTAATGTTCTTGAACATGACTTTTTCTGCTGAGGTGTACCTCACACAACTAAGCGACCATAAAGTGATTCATGATGGCTTGAAGTAATAAGCAGCCATGGGTCAGGTCATGGGGCACAGCAAGGGAGTGTGACCATCACCTCAGTCACAGATTGAGATGAGTCAGGGGAGGCTCCTTGGACTGGAGTGCTAAGGTCAGAAGCAAAGAGAAAGCCAGGGGATCACCACTTTATTCTTCATACAAGGTCCACCTCTAAGGCTAGTGACTCAACCTTCAGCCCAATTAACCTCTTCATAAGGACCATAATAATGGACAAAATAGTCAATAACTTTTATGACAGTAGCTCTTAAAATTCCTACAGTTACTCCCATGCCGAGACAACATATCCTGTGTTTAAAGGAATCAAACGCTGTGTTTTGTTTCATCTTAAATGTTTGCTCCAGAGAGGTCTTCACACCTCTTCTAAAAAAAAACCAACTAAGGGGAATTTTTGCTTAAAAGCAGTGTGGAATCAAAGTCTATGTGAGGTATCTTATTAGCTTTGACTTTATTCTCAATTCAGGCACAGGAAATATCCATTTTCCTGAAGAAGCAGAGTTGTCATATTTTGCTGCTGTAGTGTATGTAATATCAATCTCATGTTTATTTATGCATGTAAAGATTTTATTATTTACATTTAAATATTTATAACATTTCTGCATAAGCAGCCAAAGAAGTTCATCTCTGCCCTATAGGAGCTAAGCAATTTCATTTTACTAGGTAGACTTTTTTCTATATAAAGAATTGACACATTGATTTCTCCCTCTGTCTTTATGCTATTTATATTATTTCTTAAATGCAAGACTGTTATAGAACTAACAGACTGACTGGTCTGTTTTTATTGCCTATCAAATCCAAACAGACTAATACATCACATGAAAGATCTGGAAAAGGGAGTGGTGATAAAAGACTAAAAAGTAGGAATGAATTCATTAGAATTCAGATATGGAAGTCTATGCTAATTACATTGCTACACTGAAAAAGTGTTTCATTCTGGAAATAACTTTATGTAAATTTTTTTTCACTGAGATTAGTGGTACTTTCTGTATAGCAATAGATGTAATTTCAGTTTTTCTTTCTTTCAGTAGCACTATCTTAATATGATTTTGCAAAAATCAAGCTGCTGTAACAGTACTCCATGAAGCCATGATGGTTACATGGGAGGCCGTACTTGGAACACGTTTTCCCTTGTCAAGTAACTTTGTCCAGTTTTGTATCCTTCTGAGGGTGAGAAGAGAATCTTTTTCATTCTCTCCTTTCTTCTTCGCTAACTACGCTGGACAAGTTAACTCTAGCTTCAAAGTTTTGTCTTCATGAGTGCTGCTAGAAAAGAAAAAAAATCTCATTCCTGTCATAACAAGAAAAGAAACAAACTCAATAACCACTGACATTTTGAAAAATAGAAACAAAAGAGGAAAGCAGATGCACAAGTTGTGGAAGAATAATAGAGCAGGTAAAATTCCTCACTCATATACTACTTCAACACAGTGATTCAATGACCAGCAAAGTTAACTTTTTTCTTTTTAGCTTTCACTTAAGATAATTCAATCCCAGTCAAGGAGAAAGTAAATTAGCCTTTAAAAGTTCAATTCTGCCACAAAACAGAGCCTACCAAATGGCATCGTACGTATGCTAGGAATTTCTGCCAGTTGCAGCCTTGTGCAAGACTGTGGTGAAAGAAATAAAATGAGAAAATCTCTTGTCTCCATCAATTGTGTTTGGAACCCAAGCAGACAGTTGAAAAGAAAACAGGATAGGCAAGTGACTTATCCAAGGTGTCAGGTAAATTGCAAAGCCAAGTACAATGTCCAGGTACTGTGATCTAAACCAACTAGCTATTCTCAAGTCCATCCTGTTCCATTAAACCACTGTTAAACAAAAGGAAAAGACAGCACTCTTTCTTTAAGTCATCATTCATAGTTTATCTTCCTTTGGCTGCTTCTTACACTTTTTTCCTATTATGTATTTTTTCCCATGTGGAAGCAAATGATGAGTTTGTTCTTGCTTCTGAGCTAGGAACACATCCCTTAAAATCACACCCAACACACTATGTAATCTACTTCATAAATAAATAAATAGCTTCACTGTTGTTAAAAGCCAGACATGAGATCTGGATCACTTCTTCCAAAATGTGGATGTTTCCATTGTTTTTTCCCAATAATTTCTGACCCTGACACACAAAAAAAAAGAGTTAGTTTTGAAATTTATACCTTTTCTTTTGAAATTCAGAGTAAACGAGTAAACTATGTCCAATATCACTGGGATTTATCCCATGTACTTTATGCATCTAATAGTTCTGTATCTATACCTAAAGTAGCCAGACCAGGTTGCTTTTACAAACAGTGGAGAGCAAGAAGTATTTTCAGAGAATAGTTCATCTCCTCCTACGGTCTAAAAATGGGAAAAGAATCTGCTTTGGAGGCATGTATTTTATCTGTTTATCTATTGAATATAAAAGGAATTGCAGCATCACCCAGTTCTGGACTCAGATTATTAGTTTACACATCTCAGATGGCAGGTGAGGTGAATCTTGTTTTCTGTGACTTGCATGTACTACAAATATTGCACAAAATGATGGAACAGTTTCTTCTGAATGCGGCAGAAGCCAGATTTTTAAATATTATAGATAGTTCCAGGTTTTCCATTTTTCAGTTTCAGAGCAGAAGGGTTACAAGGCCTCCGATACTGCATTTTCCGGCTGTTCCTTTTATTTCAGACCCAAGTATCAGATTCAAATATATAAACTAACTAGACCATAAACTCCTGCAAAAACTCTGAAAGCTCTAGAAGTATAGCTGCTGATTGCCATCATCAATAGGTCTCTCTCTGCTAAATTTCACTCACAAAAATAAATATTTTAGTGAAGGGTGGGGGATTGCATTGATTCAAGTTTTCAACAGAAGAAATAGTACAAATGAGGAAGGCTTGGAAATGTCAAAAGAAGCTGTGGAGAGATCATTTCAGCAATTTAAGCGGTTTGACCCCATTGGAAACACCAAAGATGAGGTGCTTTCTTTAAAAAACACAAAACTATACTGCAGATCATAGAATCATAGAATGTTAGGGTCTTAAGATCACGTAGTTCCAATCCCCTTGTCATGGACAGATCCTCACTTATAGATCCTCACTTTCAATTTACTGTATTCAACTGATGTCAGCATTCATAATACTGTTAGCCCCAAGGAAATGTCCTTACTAGTAGGCTCACTTGCAAGAACTGTGAGACTGAATCTGCAAGTGGCTTGCATGAAAACTGTGGGACCTGCATCTAAAAAGAAAGGAGAACATTCATTAGTTAAGAAACAGCTCAGCTTGTTTTTCATCTTTTTCATCTCTTACCACTGCTCTTTTACAGCTTTTGGTCTATATAATCAGCTAATGAGATTTCCACTTCTTCAGGCAATGAAGCAAGTTGTGCTTGAAGAAAAGTTGTGCCTAGATTCATTGCAATGCATTCATATACTATTAAGAAATATTTTACAGAGCAGCGCATTTAAACAAATATTAAATTCACACAATTGTTAATCAGTGTGCCATCTGGAAACATTTGAAAGTTTAGACTCTTAATTGCCTGAATCTCATAAATGTTCAAAATTGTTTCATACTACAGGCTATATTGCATTTAGGACTTTTTTTACTGTATAAATACATGTAATTAAAACTTGAGATAGGAACACTTTCCAGCAGCTGTTGTGAAAGCTGTAACCATCTCTCCTATTAATCTTCAGGGATTTGAAATATGTGTTGCTGAGCACTAGGGTCAATGACATCCCGTTACATTTGAATCCCACCAGTTGACAAAGCATTGCATTCTGTTTCTAAATTCTTTCATGCGACTGACAGCTACATCCATTTCTTCCCGAGGCCACTCTTTAAATTCCTTTGTACTTGTAGAAGCAAGTTTGCTGGCTCAAGAATTTTGTCTTAACTCTGCCTCTAAGTCTTGTCAATGGCAAATTAGGACAAGAAATTCTAATTTATGTTTCAAAGCACCTATGGTAGTAAAGGAAACTATTTTTATTTACATTTTTTTCCTCAAAAGTGTCAAATCAAAGACTCTATAATTACTATATATTTTCAGGAGATGTCATATTATATTGAATTCAGGGGCAAGTGGAAGATAGGGTTAATCTGAGTAAAGTAAGTGGAATGCACAAAGGATTTCTGTTCATTCCAAGTGTTACTTAGAAAATTAACTATTTCAGTAAGAAAACAGAAATATTTAGGCTACTAACCACTGTAGTCCAAGATGTTGAACACTGAGGTAAAAGGTACTTCTGAGGAAGGGCAACTTCTTCATGCCATAGGTCAGTAGAAGGGTGTCTCATCATATGGTTTTGATCAAGATAAGAAGAGAAAAATTTAAACATGGGAAGACACCTGTAGCAGTTCCTGTCCAGACATTATTGGGAACATGCAGAAGAGGAGAAAAATAGGGCTTTAAATTAGTATTTTTGTAACACAGCTGACGGAGCATCTTGCAAGTAGGGCTTCCATACCTTTGGGTTATGAAATGAGAGAAACAGGGCCTGAGTTATTAGTGTTAAAGAGAAAGAAAAGTGCTGGTTTAGCAGAAAAATTCCCACCAGTTCACTCATGCAGTCATTTTGTGAGTGCAGAACTAGATCCACAAATACAGAATAAAGCAGCAGATCTATTTAAATAACTAGAAATGGGGACTGCTGTCCTTTAGACACAGATACATCAGTTACAAGTGGGTAAGGATCTGGTCCCTGGGTAGGGCAGAGTCCCATGTTTCTGTTTCCAGATACCAACCTTATTATCAGGGATTTGATTTCATTCTTTCTTTCCTGAATTTGGAAATGTTTGTGTGTTTCAAATTCAAAGTCTAACCTATAGTCCAATATTATTGCATTCTGTTGCTCTAGTATTTGAAGGAAAAGATGATTTCACCTCATTCATCTTAGTTTTGAGCTGAAAAATATTTATTTTAGAAACATCTGCTGCTGCTTTCCTATGTGACACTGGGTAAATCAAGTAACCATTTTTTCAGTATTGCTCTGTTTTGTTCTTACAATTCTAAACTAACAATATTAATCTCTCTGGACAATTTCAATTGTTAGCTGTTTGGCCCATTTACTTTTGTAAGGCAAATGATGACTTACAATTCTACTGAAATATTCTGAAAGAAAGAAAAAGAATAAATCAAAGATGCTTGAAAAAAATGTAGCAAAATAAGTTATTCTGTATGCAGCAGGACAAGTGAAGCCAGGTTACTGCTGGGTTTATGTCTTTAGCTGGTTCTTCTCATGTCTGACAAGCTGCAAGCTGTAATTTTGGTTTGCGAATAGCTGCATATTTCAAAGCTTCTCATTCTTTCATTGATTATCTGGTGTTGATAATGACTGAGACTACAACAAGCCTACTCTATAGATATGCCTTTCCTCTGTCTGGCCACTTAATTTCATAAAACTCAAAGGCTGTAAGATCCTTGCAATCTGTACCCCATCTGTTAAATTTTGGCTGAAATTGGCCAACAGATGTTTTGCAGTGCTACTGCTTCTCTCCAGTTCCACCACATTCCTCCCACAACATGCTTCTTTAAAATATGCGCCCAACTCTATGGTATGCAGAAAAGATAGCAACACAAGGTTTTTAAAAACCCTCTTCATTCATTTCAATAAATCCATGCTCATGGATATCAACATCTATATGCCTCTGATGAGAATATAACTTGTTCTATGCAGAGGAAAAAGCTGTGGAGGACTTGAACTGCCTGAAAGGGAGCATGTATTATGTCAACAGCAATGCAAAGCAAATGGTGGGGAAAGAAATGCAGGCAGAAAGGGGATGGATGAATTGTTACAGGGTCATATAGGAAGATAGCTGTAAAGACAGAAAGGAAATCTAGGTTTCTTGTGTCACACTAATTCTCCCCCTCGACTTCACAGCCTTTCCTTGTCACTGAAACACATTACTTCTAAGACAGCCTCAATCTTCCTTCTTGTGAAGTCCAGCATGCCAAACTGGACTTTCCTGATGACATTTCTCTGAAGTCCTGGATCCTCACAATGAAATTCTCCTACTACAGACTATTCAGAATGGATTATGCAATTCCTGGAATCATAGAATAATTTTGGACATTTAAAGGTCATCTAGTCCAATTCCCTTGCATCTTCATTTTGATCAGGTTGCTCAGAGACACATCCAACCTGGCCATGAATGTTTCCAGTAAATTTTAGTGTTACAAATTATTTGTATTGGATAATTTAATTGGATTATTCTAGAATTAAGTATCACAGAACCATATAATCATAGAATGGTTTGGGTTGGAAGTGACCTTTAAAGATCATCTAGTTCCATCCCCCTTGCCATGTGCAGGGACATTTTCCCCAAGACCAGGATGCTCAAAGTCTTCTGCAACCTGGCTTTCACCACTTCCAATGATGGGGTGTTGCTTTTCTGAGCAACCTGTTTCAGTGTCTCGCCACACTTTGTAAAATATGTCTTCCTTATAGCCACTCTAAATCTGCCCTTTCTGCTCAAATTTGATGCTTCTTGTCCTGTCACTACAGGTACTGATTAAAAGTCTCTCTTAATCTTCTTAATCTTTCTTATATCCCCCCTTTAAGTATTGGAAGGCCACAATAAGGTCTTCCTAGAGCCTTCTCTTCTCAAGGCTGAACAATCTGTCAGCATTTCTTCATAGCAGAGGTGTTCCAGCCCTGTAACTTTGTGACTTTCCTCTGGTCCCATTCTAACTGCTCCATGTCTTTTTTCTAGTGCTAGGGTAGTGATAGTGCACTGGGGAAGTTTAGGGCTAGCAATAGGCTCAGATAATAAAAAGATAAGATAGACACATGAAGAAATAGATAAGTTATGGAAGCAGACCTATAATTCTTGTTTGGACTTGACAGGCTTGATGTTGGCTGGCCTGAAATTCACTATTTACTGTCTTGTTTCTTACTGCTTCCCCTAGCATTTTTCTTTCAAAGCAAAAAGAAAACCCTTCCCCAAAACCTTTCTCACATGCAACCTACTGAATCTCTGGATTAAAGCAATTTAAGAAAGAGGGAAATCTTTGCTCTTTAACAAACAGGCTGAAGAAAGGGTTAAAGATATCTTCTGCACCTGGAAATTTTTTCAACAGTACCAGAGATGAGCAGTCAGACAGCAGCCTTTGATCTTTCCATGCTGTGTTACAGCTTGTACACGAAGGTATTTCATGTGAGGTTTGGGAGAGTCCACCATCTATCTATGAAAGATGGAGAATGCCATGATAAAGAACATTAAGGAAAAGCAAGCTCTGAGTTTGGTGGTTTTTTTCTCAAATAAGGCTGTCAATATCCCTTTTCCTTCTATGATACGATCCTATCTGGACAGGCACACAGCTGGAGACAGTCCTTGCAAGGTTCATCTTTGCAAGGTCCTTTTTGCTTATAGCCTAGATGGACACAGAGGTAGAATTACTTTTCACAGTGTCATTAAGACAGTCCTCTGTGGATCTGAATCTCACTACTTCTATAGGAATCAACACCCAGATTTACCCTGTATGACTTAAGGTACCTGAGATACTGTAAAACTATTATCTAGACAGGGAAGAAAGATAGACGTATCTCAGAAGAATCAGTCAACTTACCTAAGATATAGATCAATCCAGGAATACACTTATTTCTTCCCCTGTATTTACTACAGAAGCAGCCTCTGTTGCCATAAAGATCTTGAGCAAATAATTTAAGTTGTCTGGGATGAATACAGGTCTGTTAATATAAATTGCGATTGGAAAACAACCAAGTCAGTAATTTCTTGCATAAGATGAACACTTCAGAGCTCATCTAGTTTAATTTGAACTACTTCTGATTTCAGTATGTCTTCCATAAAATTATATGACCTCATCTAAACAATAGCTTTAGAGTATTTCTGTTTGTTCTAACATGTAATGTAGCAGATCTGATTTTCTTTAGGGAAAAGTAAGCAAGTATAAGTAATGTCTGTTCGCTAAGACAGATGCATTGTATTCAAGCACTTTCTTGATACATACGGAAAGCTAGTATATCATTACAACATTTTTCTTCAAGGTTTTTTTTCAGACTGTATTAGATAAACCAGGAGAGACAAAGCCCTGATAAAGCAAGACATGCAGTGGAAACTGAATGCAATGTTTGCATCCCCACCACCATTTTACCTACATGAAATATGTAGGAGATGGAGCTGGACAAGACTGCATGTGATCCTCTGCTTTACTCCTTAATAGGAGATCAAGATGCAAGATCAACCATATCTAAGCCCTTTTGACAACGATTTACCTGTCCTGCTTTCAAAAACCTCCAGTGGATATTCCACAACCTATTTCTCAGACAATACAATGCAATACTTCACTTTCCTTCACATATCTCTTAACATCAAGATGTCAGGAATATGTGACAAAAAAATAAAAATAAAAATTCTCTTTTTACTTAAATTAATCAGGGTTAATTTTTGCAATGCATTTCTTTTGATGTGATTGCACTGGAAACACATGTCATGATTATTTTTATTTACTGAGTGGAGAGCACAGAAGCAGCAAAACTGAATTCCCACATATGGGCCAAAGACAGCTTTTTTTAACATAAAAATTGCCCAACTTTTACATATAATATGCTGGATCCTTGATAGATTACAAACAAGTGCAAAGCATCTCTGGGAAAAAAAAAAAGTGTGACCCTCTCCTTTCTTGCCCTGCAGGGCTAAGGATAATTGATTGTAAAGATTTTGGCATGTTTAGGACTATTTTAGGACTCAATTTTGCTTTTCAGGAGCTTTCACAGAGGCATAAATCCACACACAGAAGGGAGAAGACTTTTTTATATGGCTTGATTATTTTTTAATAAGTAATAAATAGTAAGAAGCAATACAATAATTTGGAGAGCTGGCATAAATCCATGGAGGCAGAGAAGAGGAAAGGTTTATATGGCAGGGTAAAAAGAAGTGGTAATACTGCATGAGCAGTGATACAGCCTTTTATTTATTCTGTTGTATCACCATCTAAACACCCCACATTTAAACCCATAAGCATATGTGACCTGACATACAATTATGTAGATGCACAGTAAATGAAGTGTGGGCACAGATAACAGCATGTGTGTATGTGTATAAACACTTATGTGACTTTATATTCATATATCTGGAAAATGTATACCACCTCCAATGCCTCTCCTTTTAAAAACAACAGCGTGTAATTTTCAAACACTGAATTCTTTTGTTCTTTTATTTTTATTATTAGAAGTGCTCCATTTAAATTAATAGATTCCTGACAATTTTCTGTTTTTCTTCCCTTTCAGACTTTACATAATTAATAAGTACGGAAATACTCAGTATATGTGTATGGCAAGATCTAAATGGAGCTGTGATCTTGATGGAGCATATGTATAGGGATTGGAATACATGTTATTGTTCTTTCCTCTAGTGTTGAATAATCCAAGTCTTGCTGAAGAAGCAGTAATAATTTTAACATCAATAATCCTTGCCATCAAGACTCCTTGCCAAAGAATAATTATTATAAATTGGTTAAGCTTCCCAAATTCTCATAATACAAAGCAGATACAATTGAGGGTGAAACTAAAGGATCTCCCAGCCTTTCTATAGCCACTGATCTTGTTTCTATTTTTAAATAAATTATAGTAGCTTGAAAAAGGGTATTCCAGCAATCATTTAATTTTGCTTTCCTTTCAGAGCTTTCACAGTTAATAAACACTTAACATTTTCAAAATTAATTGCAGTGGAATTTTCTGCACTATTTAGAGAGCTTTGAAAAAAGGAGTTGTCAAACAGACCCAATATGTCTCAAACTCGACAACCATATGACTTAGCCTTGTGTTTTAGCCATACGGATGAGGAAGGCAACTGTGATTACTCCTCATGAAAGGGGGGGAAGTGAGACAAGATTGCTAATGTCAGCCTGGGCTGTCAAGTGTAACCAAGACTGTGGAATTGCTGAGCTGCCTACCCAAGAGTGTGTCAAGGCTGGATAACTTCCATAAAATAAGACAGTCCATCACGTGGTGCTTTGAGGCAGCTAAAGAGTATGTGTGCCTAAAACAGATGTGCTGTGTTAAAGATAGTACCCAAAAAATGGTCAGGTGCCAGCAAAACAAGTTTGTGAGCAGATCCTCCCAGCAGGAGCCAATTTCAGTGAAACAAGCTGGCAAGGCAGCACACTTGTCATGGATGCAAATGCCAGATTTGGCATCTGCAGGTTTGTGGCACAAAGTGGGAAGAAAAGATCCAAGTTTCTACCACCAACTGGTGCCAGGGCTTCAAAGAAGAAATCTCTCAGTTGCTTGGTCTTTGGAAAATTTGACATGATTGCATAAATCTCATTGAAAAATAAAATAAAATTTTAAAAATAATTAAAATAAAAATTAGGGAAAAAAAGAAGGAAAAGCAGTAACAGCAACAACAAATCAAAATCCTAAGCAGTATCTACTCTGTAGCCTGGTGATCTCCTTTGCACAGCTGTTAAAAAAAACAAGTCACTGTCCTGGTTTCTCTGAAGTCAAATTCTTATCATGGCATCCCTGCATGCTTGCATGAAAATATTGACAGCCTAGACAGTCCTGGAAAACACACTGTTGTTAAAATGTGGGGGCCCATATTGCACAGTTCTTTGTAGCCTTTTCACTCATTGGAGATAACTAGAGTTTAAATAAACACAGAAGCCTACTGTTACTAAGTTATTTTCCCATTCTTCCATAGGGGTCTAAACAGTTGCTTTAATTCTGACAGTTTCCCAGAAGACAGTTGTAACAGGAAATGATGAACAAACTTGTATTGAGAACTTTCTGATTTATTGAACACAGGTGTCATTTGGGACCAGAAGACACAGTGGCACATGTTTCAGGATTCAAGGAAAGGGGTTAAGGAGACATTTTCTGGATTGTCTCCTCCCTCCAAGGTTTTAAAACATCTGTGACAGGAAAATGACACAGTTTCACAACTTCTACTTTGTGCAATCTACAAGTATGACTGGAGACAACTTGCACCTTGCAACCAGATGGACCATCTCTCCCAAAGACTAAAGGGATGACTAATGGTTACCATCACTAAAGAGATGTTCTACAGGATTCAGAGTCGCACCAGAGACAGATGGCTTGCAGTTTCACTTAGGCTTTTATTGATGGTAGGTGCAAACAGCCTGCAGAACAGATTTCCAATGTTACAGAAGCAATGCCAAAACAGCTGGTTTTCCCATTGCCAGGAAATAGGAAACCCTGGTTTTCTTAATTTCAGGAGATTGAATGGTGGCTTACTTTCCAGGACAAAATATCAGTTTACTAAAGTCACAAAGTTCCTTTTCAAGGCCACAGACAGTGATAGCTTTTCATACAATTCCAACAGATAGAAGCTGGCAATGGTCATCTGAGACTTCTTTCCTCAGGAATCAGATTGACTATGATGACTTGGGTCTCCTACATAGTGCACTCCAGCCATGTTTTGCCAGTTGTTAGTCCATCCTATAGTTTGGTTCTAAGCTGGTGAACAAAAACAACCTGTATGAAAATGCTCATATGAGTTTGAAAAAGAGAAAAATTATAAAGAAGAGAGAACTATTCCAGATTTATACTGACTGAATTTATCTCTAACCAGACAGTACTGCGTATCAGCTGAAAAACTGGACTAGGGACAGTAGGTATAGCAAAACCATTTAGCATCCAAGATAAACAGACTGAGGCTGTGGCTAAAAATTGACATAACCTGGCTAGAGAAAACAATTTCTTGGAAAAGCAATACAATTCTGAGGTCTAGAATCTCCTTACATCTTTTCCACCTCCTTCCATTTTCTAAGTCGTAATTTTTTCCTAGGTTAAGCTCAATAAAATCTGAAAAATTTTGTGAGAACAGGCAAGACTCTGTAGTCTTTCTGGGGCTACGATTTCTTATTTAACCATACAGGGTATTTTTAGGGTCAGCAGCCCAACGTGGAGGAATTGATTTCACAGTTTATCTCAACTAAATATGAGGTTGTCAAACTGGCTAAATCATTCCCCAGAAATGGCTTTTTCAGTCCACGTAAAAGATGTCTAGAGGATTGTCATGGTTTAACCTCAGCCAGCAACTACGCACCACACAGCTGATGAATATAGAGATTTACACTATTGAGTGTAAATGCGTGTGAGCTGAATCTCCCTAGACGTCTAAATCAAAAAATGTCTGAATTCTATAAACTAGATGACCCAGAGGTGCCAAAATCAAATTGCTGTTCTCTTTTACTCCTTGTATAACCAGTGAAGAGAAAGAAGCCCTTCCAGAGCTGATTCAAAGCTCTTACATCAGAGTTCTGTTTTCAGTCGTCACTAGAGGAGGTTGGAGAAGCATCTTGCTTTGAATCCTGGAAGCAACTTTACTCCAGGCACTGTGAATAACACCATTCCTTCTTTTTCTTCTCCTTCCTTCCTTATCCTTAGCTGTATACCTTAACTGCAATTTTCTTTTAAAGAGAAGTTGTTCATGACAGTGTGATTTGTTTCTGCTTTTTCAATATATTGTGTTCATTGATTTCCAGCTGTGTCTGCAAAAAAACGGTATTAAAGGGCCTTGCGCAACTAACAGGTAGATCAACATTCAAAAGCTTGGTTGTGCAATGCTGAAAGATCAGGTAAAGATCTGACCTTTCATATTTTAGCAACTATGGACATCTTCCTCAGAAAATTCTGAAAAATCTAACTCCTGAACGGAAAACTAAAATTTATTGCATTAAGTAATAGTTTCTTGTAAAACCCTAGAGTTCTAGAGCTGTTAGGAAAAAAGTACATTCCTCCTTTCTTTATGCAGAAAAAGAAAAGAGCCAGGGAAAAATCACTTTTATTTTACAAATAGGAGGGAGGCTGAGGGTATGGGCTCTCAGGGCTTTTATCTGGAAAGGGATACATGACTGGGTTTCTTAACACTCAGGTTTTTGAGGGAATCTTGAGATCTTTACAGAAAAGATCAAGCAACCCTGTCTCTTTCAGGAAACATATAATTGGGTTTTTTTCACTCTCATAAGTTTTGAGAAAAGTTTGAAAACTTGACCTAATACCATACTGCATAATTATTTAAAAACAAAACAAAACAAAGAAAAAAACAAAAAAACCAGGATTTAACATCAATTATAGTTCAAAATATCTCACAATTCTCAAACAAGTTACAGTAGTCCATGAACTTATGTCAATGTAGTTTAATTTACGAGTTTTGCATGTATCATCCTTAACTTCATCACAAGTTAAACCATCTTATGACATCTCGGATATTTCATTGTGCTAAGGCTGCATGAAAGAAAATAGGAGAAAATCTTTCTTAGATAACTTTATGGATCGGGTTCACATTCAGGAGTCTGAATCTCATATGTTGCTTCTGTTATCTAAATATATGTGTGTCCTAGTTTTGACTTAAACTACTATGATATAGTGGCATTTGTGGTTGTCTGTGCCTTCCAAGAAATATGCTGGTAGATGTGACACAGGAGTTATAGCTGGAGTCCAGGCAGGATAGCCAAGAACTTCTCAAATGGCATCAGACACTTACATTTTGGCCACTGACTCATGACCCAGTCAGTAAAATCAAAGAAAAAAGGTGGAAAGGTGTTTAGATGCCTACATTTAGCTAGTTAAGTAACCCACTAGGCTCTACAAAAGTTTTCGTGACTTTTCTGGTGCTTGGATGTTTATTACTGTCAAAATGTCCTAAAATGTCCAAGAAATGAAGCTACCAGGTGTGACACAGAATCAAGGTATTTTTGTAGAGGCAACCTAAGCTCGACTTGTGTATCTTGTACTACATGGCTGGGTGTATGCAACTCAGTTTAACCCTGGCTGCAAAAAAAGTAAAACCAGGGACTTTTAAGGTATAGCTGATCTGACTTGGTTTTGGTTATCCTTTAGGATGGGTAGACCCAGACTCTCCAACATCAACATCTTCTCTTTAACTGCAAAGAGTCTAGTTGTTTAACTCAGGTGCAGCTACCTACATTGGAGAGTTAAAAGTCAGATGTGAAGATTCACACCTTTAAAGGTGACTCTAAGAGCGCAAGAACAAACAGGAAGTGCATCATGGAAGCAAAATGGGCTGCAAAAGTATCCAAACATCTAAAAACAACTATCTGTCATCAAAATACTGTTTGTCTCCCTTTTCTTTTCTTTTTTTAACTGAATGTTGTGATGCTTAAATTATACCTTTTGTTGATTCACATCCACAAGGGGAAAAAAATAACAGGATAGTTTATGAAATAATCAAAGCAAAATGGAATATGAACTGGAAGCAATTCACAGGAGGGAGGACAGGCAGTGATAGGACCTGGGTGTAGAGGTTCCTTCTCTCCACCCTGCATAGTTTAGATATGTCTGGTTAAAGCATGCTGCAGGGGTATGGGAAGAGCAGGTTTAAAGCTTTCTCAGGCTATAACTGCCCTGCAACTCCAGTTCTAAGCTTCCCAGGACAATGTTGTAACCACAGGCCCATTATGTAAAAGATGAGCGTTGGCAGCTCCTTTCCTGGCAGGTGTGAAAACACTGCTCTCAATATCCACGCCCAAAGGATTGATTTAGAGACTCATGCCCAAAAGAAAGTTTCTTCCCTTGGATATCTATTTCTCTGAATTCCCCAAAACCAAGGCATACAGTCTGTTTTGCACCAACCATTTCCCTCAGGTTTTCCAATGAGTTGTCTCAAATGTTTCACCACTAATTGGGTAGCTACCTAAGGCACTTAAATTTTCCCACGTTTTCTGAAATTAAGCAGAATTAACCATTGATGTGCAGGAAATGTAGGCACCTCAGTCTACAAGATGAATTCTGAGGAAACTGGTTTTAAGGTCCACTGAAGCTGAGAATGTCAACTCCAAATCCCTTCAAAGATTTGGGATATACAGACTATTCAAGGCCTTTTAAAGTAAAAATAAAAACCTTTAGTGTATGACACTGATTTGGTAACAGAGACGTGACAGAAATTAAGTCTTTCTGTTATTTGTGAAGGAGATATCCTATGTGTGAATCCACATTTCTTGGCAAAAAGCAGGATAAAGTAGAAATTCATGCATGAAGCAGGATAGTCAAGGTAGGCATACACAGCGTGTATCTATCTACCTCCTTTTTCACTGTGTGTTGAAACTGGAAGGGAGAGAGAAGGGGACAAGGCTGCCATTGATCCACCCATATTGCAGAAGTGACAATTCTCTAAAAATCAAGAGATGGTCATTGGAAAAGTATACTTCTCTGTGTATACACAGAAGTGCTCCCATAAACCTACAGCATAATTTACCAGCACAACTTCACTACCAGAAGGGATTCTTCACACAGAATATAATTAAGCAGTGAATATTTTGGTTTTGCAGCAGAGTATGTTGGATCTTAAAAGCCTACAGGCTTGACTGAAGAAGTTCCTGGAAGAGAAACTCATGGTGAGCTGTTAAACATAAAGTTACAAACCTTTTCCAGACCAGAGCTAAATTTCATTGAAGGCTGATACAGCTGCTCACTGTATGCTAACCCCATTGATGTGCAGTCCCTAAGATATTCAGCCCTAGTCACGGTCAGAGACAACCAGCTGGGGTTCAGTGAGGCAAACCTTTGTTTCCAGCTCAAAATGACCAGTCTCGCACTCCTGTGCTTAGATGAGCAACATGAGCTTTAAGAAATTAAAGTGCATTAAAAATGTGTTTATAAAAACAGAAAAAATTTTCTGTGTGTCATCCCTGCCTTCAGTCATGCTGTCATACCAAAGCATACGGCAATGAGGCTGCTGAGATTCTGCCAGTGACTGACATTTATCCATTGCTTTAGGAGTGAGGTGAGACCTAGTAAAGGTAGAATAATTCTTCCAAAACTCATCTCTGGAAACAGGAATATGACATGTTTGTGGCAAGTCTTTCTTTGGTTTTGCTGTTCCAAAATGCATCTCATCTGGTAGCAAGGCAAGGGTATTTTTTTATGACAATGGATTTTAAGCAATTTAATTAATAATTTCAACATCTGTGAAGTTTTTTGGGGAGGAAAAAAAAAACCAACTCAAACTGTTGCAAGTTATATTACCCTTCATTACTTTGATGTTTGAAAACAAATATAAAGTTCCAAGAATGAAAAGATAAGTTGCCAGACTGTAATGCAATTGTTTTTCAAACCACTTAGCAAGAGTTACCTGTAGACTGGGTTATACTACTTCATCTACAATGAGCAGCTGTTGTTCTGTGTGATGCTACAGAAATACTATAAGCATGATTGTCCCCAGAAACAGTTTCATTTCTTATTCACTTTAATGAGAAGAGAAAAGGGAAAGAGAATAGCCAGACTGAGTTCAAAAACTTAAATTTTATACCCTGCGCCTTCATTGCCAGAAAAGAAACAGGCAGGGCTTCATCTGAAATGGCTCCAGTACAGCAGGTTGAAGAAGCAGCCTGATTCAAAGGCAAGACTAAGCAAAAGACATCATTCACAAGTCTTTTATGTCAGAAAGTTAAGAAAGGGGAAAAAAAGATTTTATTATAAGGAGCATCAACATTTCCTTTTGTGCAGTCAGTGGAAAAACTGACACTCCTAGCTTTGATCCAAAAGACAATGCAGTATGACAGGTGTGATTGATAGATTCATATCAAATGCCCAGAATGTGCCTAAATTCACCCAGAATAAAAATAGACTATAGCTATAAAAACAGGGAGAGTACCAAAGGAATTTTTAATGGTCTTGTTTGACTTCAAGGGAATTTATAATGAGAGCGCAAGTGCTTCATTTCAGGTTCCTGGTTTAAATTTGACCCAAGGTATAGAGGTTGAACTTTTTTTTCACTAGATGTTTATTTGATGATCTAAACTACATAAAATGACTACTTAGACTCAATTCCAAGCAGATAAATGGCACATCACTCAACTGGCACAGACTGGCACTCCTGATGACAGTCTTCATACAGTAAACAAGGAAGATGAATGAACATTGTGCATGTGGGCTTTTTCACTCTGCAAGCAGTCCCTCCAGGTCAGAGTGGAAGGCAATTTCACACGTTTCGGTTTTTTCTGCCCTCTTTTCCTCATGTGTCATACACAATCCCAGTTCTGCTTTACCAAGAAAGCAGAGGACTCTTCCTTCCTAAACCGGCACACCGGAGCAATGGTATGTCCCTGGAAGAAGTTAAAAAAAGGTAAAGAATGGGACTGTGTCACAAGAACGATTTATATTTTCTTTTTGTGTAGTCAGTGGAAAAGTTCCTAGATCTATTCTTAATCCAAAAGACAAAGTGGTAAACTGCAAGAGCTGGAATCCAGTGTAAGAGCCAGAGGCATGTGAAACTCAGCTATTTCCAACTGCACAAACCTATGCAAACACAGCTTTCATTTTCCTTCCTCCTAAAATTCCCTGGCAGTTATCAGCTTCTAATTTCCTCTTAAAATTTCACGCTAAAACTTAAAGAAACAAAACACCACTCGGTTGTGCACTATAACCACAACTTTTGTATAGTTCTAATGTGAAACTTCACTGATTCTGCTGAAGGGTCTGGAAACCTTTGTAACTAGTTGAGTGACTGGCTTGATGTCCAGTCATTTAGGGTTAGAGCTTGTTAAAAAAAATATTTTCTTCTTTTTTTTCCTTTTTTTTTTTTTTTCTTTGACAAGCTATGAGAATAGCCACTGATTGTTTTTAGCTTTTTAGCCCAAGGCATCTAACATTGTCCCAGAGAAATCCTGTTATCCAAAAGCTGGCTCATAACATTCTAATATATCACTTGAGTACAACTTCTCCCTTTTAGGGGACAAGAGGATTTAGGTATGGATGGCTGGACCATGGCAGGTGGCATCAGAACCAGGGAAAGTACTCTAGCCCTTTTTCACCTGCCAGCACAAGGGAAGTCAGGAAAAATAAGGATATAACCACACTGACAGTGAGGCATTAAACACAGAGACCCTGAGCACAACTTAGCTTCAAAAAATTATTACTTCAGATGCATTCTTCCCCAGGCTGAACCAAGATGTTTATTGCGCTATATACTGCTTCTCAATGCTTCGTGAGCTCATCTGGGGATCTCTAAGGCAGTGCTTCACTGCCCAACATAGACTAAGTATACAAATGGGGTTAATCTCGCATGAGCCACCTAAGAGTTGATGGTGTAGAACAAAGCTACCTTGGTTCTGCTATTACTTCAATCTCTCTGTAAGTTTGGTTGACTCCAATAGGGGTGTTTCAGCTCACACTCACTTCTTGTATTGCCACTAGTGCTCAGGAATCATATCTGAAATCTGATCAGGAGACATATACTTTCTTCAGGTTCTTATCTAAGGAGACCATGTCATGAAGTGTCTGCAGCAGAGCTTGCTCCAGCACAAGACAGTCAGCAGGAGCAGTGTAACAGACAGGACAATTCTTTTGTGTATCTGCTCTCTCCAGAGATGATTTAAGGTAACTGTGAGAGTACCCCCCAAGTTCTTTATTCAGCATCTCCTGAAGTGGACAGAAACAGGTATCTCTGAAGAACAGACCCTCCCATCCGCTTCTATTATCACCCCATGGTTCCTGTCTTCTCCACTGTACATAGAAGGAGGCCCAGTAAGCAATTTTGGAGTATATCTCAAACTTGAAGACAGCTGAACCTATATTACTTTACTGACACTGCAAGTCTAGGAAAGAGCCACTGAAGTCTTAACTCTATACCTTCAACATAAGATCATCACCCTTTTTGAAATCCTTTTGTGTAAGAAGCAGTGGAGTGGTCTTGAGTATTTATCTTTTTGGAAACTAAGGCTGCAGATAAGACCTCAGAGAACTGACAGTGATCATCTCCAGCTTCATTTACCATCAACCCTTCCCTTCAGTGAACTGCAGAAAAAGAGAAAAACCTGCTAATTAAAGCTCATGCAAATGCCAGTGACTGAGCTGCTTCAAAGGAGTTAAAAATAATTTCAGTTGACCATGCCCCCACCTCCATATAATGAAATTCCAGTGTCTTAGCATTGTCATGAGTGTTCTCCCAAAGAAGGAAACACATATGATGCAGTTTTATGAGGATGGTATGGCTTTTCCTGTGCTGTTTTTGTACCGTTTAAAAAAAAAAAAAAGGCATGTGGGTGCATTAAACTTTGGAAACAGATGTCTCAACTCTTGTTTGTGAATGATTAAAGCCAAAGGTAAGATTTCAGTTATTCTAATTCCATTAAGCTGTTTCTTTCTTTTTGTGTTTGTTTCTGCTGTCCCAACTCATGCATAGTCCACTCCTTAGTCTCATTACACTTTGAATCCCATGGTGATAAATTAGCAGTAATCACCTTTCACGTGGCTGCTTTGCAAAGTGGATTAAAAGTCTGTGCTGAACATCCCTGCAGATGTTGAGACTAAACAGGCAATGCGTGAAGCCTCAAAACTGTTGCAAATTGCTGTTTCCTGCCCTTCCTGAATTTTTTTGTTTCCTTTTTAGGACTATGAAACACTTAGATGGGTCAGATCAAAGGTGAGGTGGGGAGGAAAATACTTAGGAAAAGCAGCAACTTCAGCTATTCCAGGAACAAAGTCGAGGGCTCCATGATTCCCTGAATGACAGTTTCTTCATAACTATCCTCCATATTGTTTTGGGTTGCTTGGGGTGGTTGTGGGGAACCTCCTTCCCTTTTTTATTCCCTCCAGCTATTTTTCAGGTTTACAGTCATGTTGCTACATTATTATGCCAAATGCCTGGATGTAATCCATCAACTGCCTTGTGCAACACTGCAATTCTTAACAAGGAACCAGGAAAACTCAGTTAACTAAGTTCTCCAGAACTAACAACGAAAGAATGTCTAGCTCAGCCTACATTGCTTGAAGATCAGAGCTTTAAGTGTCTTTTCAAAACATGCAATGCCTATAAACATATCCTTTGATGTCCCATGTGGCAGAGATTCCAGAAGCTGCAGCTGCCATGAAGATTTTTTTAAATAGTAAGGTCAACTATTTAGATGTTAGATTAAAAGCCTAACTTCCTCAAATCATCTTCACTTCAGTGTGAACACAAATTGTCCTCCTAACATCCTTCCTCATGATCAAGTGGTCTGCAGAAGAAGGAATCCTCTTGAAAATTTTATTTCTCTAAAAACTTAGGTTGGAAAGGACCTCTGCAAGTCATCTAGAATGAACAGGTGAAGGTTTTTTTTGCATCAGGAATCCTCAGATGTGAGGGTTAAGATGAGGGAACATCCCTGGAAGTGTTTAAGGCCAGGTTGAGCAGGGCTTTGAGCAACCTGGTCTACTGGAAGATGTGCCTGCCTATAGCAGGAGGTTGGAACTAGATAAGCTTTAAGGTACTTTTTGACCTAACCTATTCTATGATTTTATGAACTTTGCAGGATGAGTACAGTGGCAGTGTCATAGCTGTCAGCATTTACTTGATTAGAAACATTTATTAATTTCTATATGTCAGAATGGCTGATCTACTGAAACCTGCTCTGCTATCTAATGCATTAGAATACCTTCCAATAAAGGATGAAGAACCCATCTTCAGAGCCCTCTAATGAAACAGTTGTGTATTATTCTGCTGTTTTACAAATACAGAAACTGAGGCACAAACCTGTGGCCAGAGCAAACTGAAGATCATAAATCCAGAAAACCTTTGAGTTCTGACTCTGTGTCATGAACACAAGAGTAACCTTGCCTTTACTCACAAAATGATCCATCAATAAATTAAAAGAAAAAAAAGGAGACAAATTTTGTTTCTAGCTAAATGATATCTGTATGGGTGGAATTGAAATAGCTTCAGATATCACAGGAAATACGCACTCACTCCTGTCACCCAGCTAAGCAAACCACTAGGGACAGAAAATCCCCCTGCAGCTGAATCCCAGAGCTCGCAGGCACGACGCATCTTCTGTGGGCTGTTGTAGTCAGCACTGTCACATCCAAAATCCTCTCTCCCTGCCCCTCTCCAATTTGCTGGGGAAAAAAGGCAATTGTTGTAGACCTGTATCAGAGATGCCAATCTAATTAATTTTTTCTCTTTTTTTTTCTTTTCTTTTTTTGGACATTGCCTCTGTGGAGGATGATTTGCAAACGCGGGGGCAGCTGAAGAGGGAAAGGAGGGGGGAAGAAGAGAAAATATTTCCTTTGGCAATTCTGCTTCGCTTTTGAAAAGGGACTACTTTCCTCACTCCTTATCCTTCCTGACAAGTACAAGCACTTTGGGCCCTAACTGGATGTGAACATTGTCAAAAGGAATTTGGGCTAAAGGGAGGCATCTGCAGTTCTGTTCCTATTGCGCTCAGCACTGGAGCCACTTTTGCGAATGTGGCAGGGTGGCTGGTGGGCAGACACCAGTACAGATGGGAACTTCACATACTGTATGCATCATGACCAACTATAAAAACAGTCACAATGCATCACTCGTTACCGGGCCAGTCTCCCTGGAACCTTCACTTTCAATTTCAATCTCACTGACATCCACAGCTTACAGTGAGCTTTCATGTTTAAGCACCAGTACAGTATTAATGCAAGAGAATAGGGGCGGCTGGACTACTACAGTGAGGAATTAAACCTCTGATCTCAGCCAGCCATTGGAAGGGAGGCGCAATTCAAGGAGAATTGTGTAACTAAACTCTGTGTAAAAGGGAAGGGGGGAAAGCAGTGGATGTGAGCCAGGATTTTTTTTGACACCACGAACACACAGCAAGTCAAGGGGCTTCTGAAAAAGAAGCATAGAGCAGGCACTCTCCCAAATTGCAATTTAATGCTTGGAATAATCCTATTGTGTCAGCTACTCACCGCCAAAGAATTGAGGATAAATATAACTTTAAAAAAAAAAAATAAGGGGATGACAATTTGAACGGCTTAATGTTTCTTCAAAGGATAAGTGATGGAAAGCAGCACTGAAGTAAATTGACAACTTGGAATTAACTGGTTGCTGGCATGGCTCAGGTAAAGGTTTGATGGTAACATGAGCTTTCCAAAGTGTTTCCAAACTGAAGTATTATGAAAAGGTAAATTATGTTTTGTATTCATGACTGAAAGCATTTTATTTTAAAGCCAGCGCTGCTGAGGCTGTCAAGGTGGAGATTCTAGCTTTATATACAGTGCCTCTAGCCTTGCAATGTGAGTGAGGCAACATGACAGCTTGTAATAAGTAATTTTATACAGTTGCATTTATCACTCAAGTAGGCTTGGCAATATTAAACACAGACCTTAAAATGCTGCAGAAGAAGAAGGACAGGGGCTGGAGGCCATGTATAGTGTGTGTGTGTGTGTGTGTGCGCGTGTGCATGTGTGTGTTTGCAACTTTTTTTTTCTTTCTCCAGGCCCGTTCCTGTTAATGTGGCACTTTTTAAGGTATGCACCAAAATGCTTCCAAATTGTTAATACATCACTAAAAGGTTACAAATGAAATGACCCCATTTAGCCCAAAGGATGTTATTTTAGGCTTTAATGAATTAGACATTGTTACCATTTTCAGGCAAAAATCAATTGCCTCAATTAACAAATTTGCACAAGTCCAAATATTTACAAAACAAAGGCCCAGAAACCACATTCTTTGTTTCTCTTTCTCACTCCCTACCCTGTTTCTTCATTAACATCTTCATTTCCATGAAAGTGTGAGGTATCAGCTCTTTCTCTGAGCTTGTGAAGTCTTAAATGTTGACAACTTATTCTTTAGAGGCTGCTCTTTTCTGTTTGAACAGGTTTTCTTTCTTTGTCATGAATAATTCAGAGCAAGCTAAAAGAAGTGAAGGATGCCCATTCCTTCTCATAGAAAGAGTAAAAAATATAATCAAGTCTTACCTCATTTGTGGAAGAAAATTTTACAAAAAGAGAAGGTAATTTATTTTATGGGATTGAAATGAGAAAAGAATTTTCTTCTATTCACAGGATTTACAAGAACAACAGCATGAGTCTGAAGCAAGAGGAGCCGAGTGGCAGACTTTAAACTTTATAAAGCACACCCCTGACATATGGTTTTATTTCCACTTCTGTTGCAGGGCGTTACAAACCTAGGTGGATGCCAGTGAGATCAGCCATTTAACACTGAGAAAATGTCAGGTTGAAAGCAACATAAAATTGTAAAAAAAAAATCCAACAACCCCTCCCCAAAAAAAAAAAAACCACACCAAACAAACAAAAAACCCCCAAAGTCTCTGTTTTCATTCATTTGACCCAATTGAGAAAATTATGCATTTGCACTGGGCGGCACGTCAAACTCGGGCATCATGGCTGCTTCAGGACATTGGCTTTATGGGGAGATGCAGCTCAGCGTAGCTGGGCTATCAGACAGATAGGAGCTTATTGATTTGTCTGTGCCATTTCCTTATTTCATGAAACTCTGTTATCCCTCAATGATGTTAAATTTAATTAATTTACCCATCTAACCTACAGTGTCTGAAGAGGACATTCCAGGACCTGTTGGTTATTAGGATTCCCAGGACAGCAACTGACGGTGGCATTGACTTCTTAACCTTTGCTGGAACATGAGTCTCCAATTCTCAGTAAATGTCTCCAGACAAAAGATAGTGCCACATATACAAGGGTGGCACTTACCTTTGCAGTAATCCTAATTCAGGAGAATATCAAATGAGTATACAAAGAAGAAAAAAAAAAAAAGGAAAATTCAATAAATATAAGTCACACATGTTACAGATTTTGCAAATGAATCCATAAATCAGCAAAAGAAACCAGATTTTCCATAAGTCTCCATGGCCAGTTTGATTCTGAGTTTCGAGGTTTATTTTGTATCATTTAGTTATACTGATAAGATGCTTAAAAAAGCCTTGGGTTTTTTCCAAGAAATGTATAGGCCTGCTGTGAAATGCTGCTGCTTTTTTCCTTTGACTGTGGCTAGTAGGAAATTGCTGCATCTGAGTCAAAAATTCACTTATATTTTCTACTCCATATTATGAACATGAAATTAAGCACTAGAACTCAGTTGTGTCAAGAAAACCCTTCTATTAAAACCTTGAGAGGTTGCAGTCTTCAGTATTTCAGATTTTTAAAAATAGATTAGGTGAACATCAGCCAGAAATTACTAAAATGCATTTAATTTTTCTTGGAAAAGCAACCAAGTGATTTCGTCTGGTAGCCCAGGGTCTGAGTTGGGCTTTCTGCAGGGAAGTCTTCCAAAATCTCTAGACAGTTTTGGAAAAATAAGGCTACTTGTGACATAATTTTGACAAAAACTGAAAAGATCTTGAAGGTCAGGTTCATCTTACTGAACTTAAAATATCTGCAATACATATGATCACACCTGTTTTATTTATTCTGGGATTCCTTAACAGACAACCAAGAGAAAGACAGTTTCAAGGTACAATTATCTGACCTACTGAAATGTTTACCTTTGGCCAGATGAACCTCATCCTTTCTTTTTTTAACTTTTCCTGTGCTTTCACTTCCATCACAGTAGACTTTTTTACCCTGTAATACAATGCCTATCCGCTTGATAGTACCGTAATATAACTGCTTGGTATCTGCTTGATATATGGCAATATAACTGATGCCATTAATGCACTCATGTAGATATATGTGTTGAGAGCGAAGGGATGTACTGAAGGAGTGAAACTTAACATCATCATAAATGTTGGCAGTTTGGCTCCTAAGACAGGAGCTGCAATCAGAGAACATACTTTTGTGATTCTTCTTTTATATCTATGCCATTCTTTGATATTTCCTAGAGAGATGCTTGATACTGCTGTCTCTGACTGCTTATATCTCTTGTAGCCTGCCAATTACTAGCTAAATAGTAATAACAGCTGTAAATTTGATCTAGCACATTCCAATCAAATCTGTTGTTATCTTGAACCCTTTGAGCCCTACCTTGGGCACCAAAAAGGACTGCTGTGGTTTAACCCCGACTGGCAACCAAGCCCCGCACAGCCACTTACTCGCTCCCCCTGCATCAGCACTGAGGAGAAAATTAGAAAGGCAAAACTGAGATAAAGACAATTTTACAGGTAAAGCAAAATCCACAAGCACAAGCAGATCAAAACAAGGAATTCATTCACCAGATCCCCATCAGCAGGCAGGCGTTCAGCTGTCTTCAGGAAAGCAGGGCTCCATCATGTTTAACGGTTACCTGGGAAGACAAACACCATCACCCCAACATCCCCCCAACTTCCTTCTTCTTCCCCCAACTTTATATGTTGACCATGATGTCATAATGTTATGGAATATCCCTTGGGTCAGCTGGGGTCAGCTGTCCCAGCTGTGTCCCCTCCTAGCTCGTTGTGTACCCCCAGCCTGCTCACTGATGGGACAGTGTGAGGAGCAGAAAAGGCCTTGACTCTGCGTAAGCATTGCTCAGCAATAACGAAAACATCTCTTTGTTAACACTATTTTCAGTACATATCCAAAACATAGCCCCATATCAGCTACAATGAAAATGAACTCTCTTAAAATCTCAAGATGGAGGAAATGGATCAGGGAAAGGCAAAATTAAGCATGAAGTGAGCTGCCATCTTCCATTTACATATTAATATTCTTATAAGTCCAATAGCTATTAACTGAAAAGATATATTGTCTTTTTTGTGTCTGAAATTTTAATCAATGTACTTTTGTCCTGAATTGGCTGAAAAATTACAATGTCACAGGTTCATTTTTCAGCCAATCCCTGTCAACATTGTTCCCTTAGGGTAATGGTCTACAGTCTATGAGAGAAAACAACATAGCCTTGAGTATCCTTTTAGCCTGATTTTTAGATAAGCACTGGCTGATGTCATAAAAGTGTCTAGAATCCAAAGAACCCTGAAAAACAGAAAACTATTTCTGGTACTCAAGGTATTGTTCCACAGGGCCAACTGCTGCAGCTAGTTTGTCATTAAAATCCGTTCTTGTCCCTAGAATCATAATTTTAAAACCTTCTACCTTCCTCCTTATCATCAGAGTATCTTAAGTATATCAAGTATATTTCATGTAGATTATTGTATCATTGGATTTATTACACAGCATATTAATAATTGCTCTTGAACTAGCCCTTTTTGCTTACCAAAAGCATCATGCTGGACATAATGCTTTCACACCACAAATATAAGGTAGAAAATTTTGGTTTTGATTCTGTATCCATAATTCAATCTTCATAAAATTGATAGCATATAGTCATGCCGCAATTTCCCATCCAACCAATATATCCAGTGATGTAGCATTACTTAAATAGTCTATGCAGTTTGTATTTGAGATGAATTCATGCATCTATTCTTGTAGAAAAGGTTGCACACTTGGAAGACAATATCTGTCTAAACAGAAAATTCAGTTGGCAAGACTCTTTCATTGTAATAAATGAATTATGGAAAATACATATTAATAATCATAAAATCATAGAATGGTGCATAATCAGGTGTATAAAAACCTCCAACAGATACTCATGGAGGATGGGAATAGTGTTCCATTATTAGCTGTCCATATTGCAGATGTCTGCAGTGAAGTATCTCCAAATCAGCTAGCTCTGCAGAATTTTACATTTTCAAGGAGAAATAATGTTACATTTAGAGCACAGTTTACTCAATTAGAATTTAAGGATTAGCTGTACTGAACCTAGACACTCTCTTTTTCTCTCCCATTATTTTCTAGGGAACTAAGGAGAGTTAGACCTTATATAGGTCTGAAGTATAGACCTCTACATTTGGAAATATGAATCCAATCCATTCTACTTCATAGCTTTACTAAATTGCATGAAGATGTGGTTTATGCAGAACGAATCATAGCAAAAGAAATCACAGGGTTTAAAATTACTTTTCTGAGAGTACACAACAGAATGAGGGCCTGAAAATCACAAAGTTGGCTTTTTTCCTGTGTTCACAGCAATGCTATTTCTAGTATTGCCTCTGAGCAAAAGTAACCTATAACTTTTCCAGGAGAAAGAAACTTGGGATATTTGGCATGTGACATGGATCAGTGTATGGTCAATATGCCAAAATTTATATGGGCTTGATTGCAAAATGGGTTGAATACTCTACTATCTCTCAAAACAGATTTTTTTAGGATTTTATCATGCATTGAAGAAGAGACACTTTCATCATCAGACTCCTTTAAAAAAACTTTTGCTTTAAAATATTCAATCACATTATGCAAACTATGAATAGGTGATTCTGTGAGCAGAAACCTGGGAGAGGTACTCTGGAAGCTGAAAAATTTGCCTTCTACAAACTTACCAAATTCCAGGCTCAGATAATTTAATATTGATGTAACATACCTGTAAATCTGCACTGCTGTCTGAACTTCCGCTGTAGTCAACAGAAATTAAGACCTGAATCAATTGCCTGAGTTCAGGCATTTCTAGTACCATTTTATGTACTCTGTGGTACTTAATCTCTCCCAGGATCTGGCTGTAGAAGCTAGGCACTGGAAGCTGCTCTGATTTCTCCGCAGAGCCTCTTACTCTCCAGGCTGGACAAGCCCAGATCTCTCAGCCTGTCTCCACAGAGAAGGTGCTCCATATTTGGAGCACTGTTCTGAACTCCAACAGGTCCATGTCCTTCTTATGCTGGGGGGCCCCAGAGCTGGACACAGTATTGCAGGTGGGATCTCGCAAGGGTGGAGTAGATGGGGAGAATCATCTCAAAATGCACTAGACATATTTTTCTGGGCACTAAAATGTGCCCACAGGATGTTACTTGCCTATGCACAAGTAACTAGTATCCTCTTAGGTGTTTCGGAGTATTCCACTCAGCCATGGAGGCATGCATGCCTCTTGTCAATCCTGATTTATATCTGCTAGCCTGTTCTAGCAAATGTCTTCAATGTAGTAACACATCTCAGATGGTATAAGATACACAGGTAAGAGAATCATAGTCTTAGCTGCAGGTGTCAATAGGATGTAAGGTCTCTTGCGTCAGCTGCTGTGGCCCTTAAGCACTGTGCATTGGTGCCAGTCACTGCAAATGAACTTGTGAAAAATCACTGAAAGCTTAAGAGGCATTCTGTTACTATAGAGGTGGCTGTATAATGACCAAGAATAAAATAAAGTCTTTTATACATTAAAAAATAAAATCTAGACTCAAAGAATGGCCTGTGTAAGCCACGTGTGCAGCTCATACATTCACGTGGGAGTAGTTTTACTGAGAGAACAAAGGATGCTCCTGGACATTCTCATTACTTTACAAAGGAGGCCTTCAAGAATAATATGCCTGAGAATAAAACAACAATTATAAAACCACAAATGAAATCAAAGCAATGCTGCTGAAAGCCTTAAGCACCACAAGTTTACGAGGCATGAAAATATAGCAGCTTGGATAAAGATGTAGACTATTACACTGCACTGTTCAAAATCTCACACTTCAGAAGCCAGTGGAAATACACTGGACTGAAAATCTGGATAGATATGCACTGGATCTCTGGTAAGAAATGCTGTTCTTTTAAAGCTGTGTGAATACATGCAAGCTCAAATTAAGGAGAGCAGATAACCAACTGCACATTAGAGATGAGCAGGCTGCTTAAAGCTACCACATAATCGGTGAAGCTTTAAAAAAAGAAAACAGCTTGAGGCCTTTTTTCCTTCTTCCTCTAAAATGTGACATCATTGTATATGACACAACACCTTGGAAGGAACCATATGGGGAAATGCAGACATGTTGCTAACTAAATGTGAGCTCCTTTGGAATGAAAAAATCTCATTGCTGGCCAAACCCTGGATGGTCTCATGAAGAGCACAGCTTGTAAAGTGGAACTGACAGTTCTACTTCAAGGACATTTTTCATGTCTAATGTTCTTTTTGTACAGTATTTACAAAGGAATATAATACTGGGTTTCATTTGAATCTAATCAGAAAGAGTTGATTCCAGCTCAACACCCTAAAATGCATGACATGTTCTGCTGCAGGTTTTTGCTTTACTTTTAACAGGACTGAACTTTAGATCTCTACGCTCATTAGCCAGTGTTGGTTATTCCACTGATTTAAGGAATATATATGCATTCCAAGATACTTCCCTCTGTCCTGCGTTGTCTCTTTAGGTTGATGTTTGTATGCCTATCTTTGATACATTCTTTGTTTTGCTAACTATTGACCTTAAAGAAGTTCTGTATTACAAGATGGACCCAAAAGTTCAATTTTTTTATATTTTCATTGCTGTCATTATTATCAGTAACAAGAACAGCACTAGTAATAGTAACAGCATCAGCAGCAATAATAGTAGTAGTAGCAGCAACAGTGATTTTAAATGAGTACACTGATTTTTTGAGGGCTGCTCAGAATGTTTAATGTCATGTCTGAGGATATGAATTTTTACAGAGCAATGAATAAAACCTCTTGGCTTTAACGTTGAGTTTTCATGATAAATATACACATTCACTTGCAACTGGTTCCACAGTTGTCTTAGGTGGCTTCAACAGAAGAGGCGATTCTGACAGCTTTAGATTGTGAGTGCTAATAGATGAGAAAAGGCTAAAATTAAAATGTGGAAGCTGCCTGAACAAGTATGCATTTGTGCATTAAGAATTACAAAAAATGTAGTTAAAAGTTAAAAGATTTTCCCATGGAACACAACATTTGCATTTCTGTGAGTAGTAATGAGATGGGAATCAGGAATTTCTCAGAGTTCGACTATGAGATATTCCATCTCCTCTTTAGTCCCTAAACTGAAAAAAAAATGTTGAACACCAATTCAGGAAATGTTCACATTTAGCTTGGCCAAAATACCACCGAAACCCATATATATAATTGGAAGTACTCAGATAAAATAAGACATTTCATTTTTTTCCACCATTAAAGACTAAAATCTATGCTTAATTTTAATGATCCGTCTCATGAAAATGAGTCATGAAAGCACTTCATCATGTGCTTGATTTTCATCTAAGGCTGTGATTAAATGCCATAGAAATTAGTAAAAAATAAGCTTGCCCTTAGGATTAAGATGAGTTTAAGTAAATTCTTGGTCAGGTTCTTTGTTACATTGTTGTTTCACTTTAGAATTTAATCATGAACCAGGACATAAAAAAAAAAACGAGAGAAGGAGACAGGGGAAGAAGTCTTACAAGAACAGAGTGTGCGGTTTCTATAAAAACGTGGCATGGCGTGTCCAGATTATTCAGTTTCAAACAGAGTATTTTTTTTTCTACTTAGGAAGCCTTTTGCATGCAAAGTTACTTATGTATGCACTCTCCCATTGTAAGCCTCATGGATTCAGACTAACACAGCTTCAGTAACTGTAGGCCAACTGCTTCTCTGGGGTAAATGCACTGCCTGGAGGGATATATTTGATTCATAATGGCTACAGCTGAATTATAGTGAGTGCTGGAGTGTTATTTATGTTATATCTGAAAGTTCATTGAAATTATTTAGATCCAAATCCCTCAAAGGATATAAGTACAACACAGGTTAGATTTATGTGGCCAAGTCCAGATAAGCAATCCACAAGCTCTGCCTTAAAATATAGGTCCTCAACTTTCGCCTTTCATTTTCTGTGGATGTTCAAAGACTTTGTCTAGAGCTTACACAGGGACTTTACTCTGTAAACCATTCCCCTTTAACTGGGCTTAACATCTAAGGATATTTGAGATTTACAAACTGGGTAATAGCAAATCTACATCCCCAATGTTTTGAGCAAACCAGTAAGAGCACTTTACCAGGAAATAGAAAGACTGAATTGGACAAAACTTATTTCTTATAGTTCCTAGAAGCGTATCATTACCTATAGGCACCCTTGGGCTCTCATTCAATCCACCGTGGGGATGGAAAGGGATCGGGCATGGAAAGGGATCAGGAAGTTGGGAAGACAGAAGACAAAAAAACTGTTAGAAATCTGGGATTTTCTGCTACTATGCAGAAGGGGGTGCAAAACCTATGGGTCTGGGGGTGGGGTGGAAAATCGTAATTGAGGAGTTCAGCCTACACAAGAAAATCTCATCTTCCATTCAGGTAAATGCAACTGTATAACCTAGGACAAAGCAGTGACCCAAATGTGCTAATAACCATTGAGAAATCCTGTAAAAACTGAATTATAGAGATAGAAAACTTTCTGTCAGTTAAGAGCATTGTTAAAGGAAATTATTTTGAAAAAATCAAAATATTTTCCATCAGAAATTTTTGAAACAAAATTTTAAAGTTTTTCTTTAAATTACACCTTATTTTTTGCTTCTTTCATTTCCTTACGTATTTTCTTCTCTAGATGTTAAAATTTATATCACAACTAAAAGACAGTACCTTGAAATGAAAATGGAAATACTTTTTTAGAAGAAATTGATTAGCATTGTTCCTTTCCTGCTGCATCTCCTATGGACAATCAAATGTTTATAAAAAGTAGTATTTTGTGTTCTTAAGCCAGAGATTTTCTGAATTCATAAAATATTAAGTTGCTCAGTTTCCCCTGCAAGATGAATTCTGAAACACTAATCTATCCACCATTAAGATCGTCATTGCCATCACAATGTAAGCTTAAATGTGCAATCTGAAACTGAGATTGCACTGGGCTTGATGTTTGACAGTCATTATCCGTAAATTTAGAAATGAAAAGGCAAGAAAAGAGTTAGAATTAAAATTAGAGATACAGAGCAGTGAAATCATTCAGTGATATTACTTCATTTTGAATATGTCAGACACAGTACATTTACAAAAAATGCAGCAAAAAGATATCCACACTATGTCAGATAATGGGCCTTTGAAGAGGAAGAATTTCCAAAATGAAAGTTAAAACTGGGATTCCTCTATCTATACTCAGCCACTTATTAAAAAAATCTGAATTTTATAGGAGCATAGATCTGAAAGGGATCCTGCTCCCAGATCAACAGCTCTAATCTCCTGCTGTGGCAGTGTATCATATCGTGTAACACCTTTTACAAACAGGTCAAGCACTTAAATAAATATCAGATTTTCTGCCTCTTTTACTCTTATTTGGGGGAAGGTGTTCTAGAATTTCATTTGTCTGCTAGTTAGAAGACTTCTGCTGATTTCCTGCATACCTGTATTCATATGGCTGAGAATTAAGCACATAATTTTTCACATTAAAGTCCAAAAAGGCTGCTGAAAGGGGTTTTTTAAGAGAAAAAAGATCACGTTTAGATGTGGACATAAGAACCTGAAGCCTCAGGGGTATATTTTCAAAATGGTTAAATGTATACCTCTTTTGAAGGGTTAGGGACATGTGACAAGCAGGAGAAATGTGGCATGTATTTTAGAAACTTAATAGCTCAAATCTGCTTTAAATTGGGAATTTCTGCATTGTGCTCCACTGCATAATGCAGATGCCATTTAACACAATTCCAGATATGTGAAATACATACACAGGTAGCCACATACTAGCATCGCCTGCACTCTAGTAAAAATTATGGAGGGTAAGATCATCATAAAAGATGCTTAGGTATATACACGTGTGACTGTCCCTTTTCTAATACATCCTGCTTGGTACAAATGTTGCTACCAGTATGCATTTCCGGGTAGAGGATGAGAAGTTTACCCCAAGTTTCCAGAAAACCTAGTCAGTGTGAGCCATGTTCTTGGCAAGTAACTTTTTTGGGGTTTTTTTGTTATTGTTGGAATACTAATATAAAATGCTATTTCAAAACATAAATAAGAATCTCAATCCATTTTGATCAACTGGAAAATGTTAATTGTAAGTCATGTTCTTTGAAAAAATTACCATAGTCTTGCCTTCTAAATTTTGCTTTCCCCCCTTTTTCATGCAAACGGCTGCCAAGAAAAATAGTAGAATGTGTTACATAAACTAATCCCAATCATTAGTCTTTTAGAGGGTTAATGTTACTTTCTTTTTTCTTCCTTGCTTTTACCCTGTGCTGACTGAAAAGAACACCCAAGTTCAATGAGTGACAAATCATTACAGACCGTACAGTGTAATTAAAAAGCACAGCCATTGATCAGCTATGAGCTAAACCTGAGACAAAAAAGTGAGAGACCCAGAATAGCTGGCAAAACTTCTCATTGAATCTGTCAGAAATGGAAGATGTTCTCCCTGGAGGCATGGAGCGTGGCCCATTGTGCATTTCCATTAGAGATACATACTGACTCAGAGCATGCCATTGATGTTGGCCTATTTATGAAAGGCTGTTGAAAGAGGTTTCAGAGTTAATTGAAAAGAGCTGTTTCTGAAGTAAGGTAACTTCAAACAACACAGTTCAGAAATGTGTTTTAATGGACTGGAAATCAGTGAATTTTCCATAGTGCACATGAAATAAAAACGGATGGCACAAACTGAAAGCTGCATTGCCATTTGGTAGGATTTCTATTATTATTATTATCATCATCGTCATCATCATCATCACCACCACCACCACCACCACTATCACTATTATTATCACTACCACTATCACTATTAATAATTATATACAGTTTCTCAATGGACAGTGATAAAACATATTTGCTCTTGATTGATTAGAGGATCGTCTTCGAGGGTCTGTCAAAATTTTCATTACATGTCTTCATTTCACACATTTCTAATACAGGATGCCTGCAGAAATTGTCAGGCTTGTGCCATTGTCAGCAGACTGAAAAGCTATTTCAGTTGTCAGGTAGAAGTAGGTTCCAAGGCCCTCTTTTACCAAGGTATGCTGTGTTTAAAATGTGTTTATTCTTAACGATATTTCCATTTTAAAATTAAAGCATATGCCTAAATTCAAGCATGTGTTTGTTCAGGCATTTGTTTAGTCTCTGCCCTGAGCTGAGGTCTTGGACATAAGTTTGTATTTAAGCTCATGCTTAAATAAAAGCCTTTTCAGCAAAACATGCACCTGAATTTCATAAATGTAAATAGTAGCTGAGTATATGTTTAAATCTCAGCTTGTGATTAAATACTTTTCTTAGCCGAAAACAACATACTTTTAAATTATTTTTTAAAGCTTGGCAATGTTCAATAAAAATAGGAATAACTGAGCTGAATTTATTCTTTCCTTTACATTTTTTGCAAGAATTTAGAGTTAGCAAGAAGGAAGGTAACTTCTTGCCCCTGGATGAAGTGAATTTAGACAACTATATGGTATTCAGGTAGAAAGGAACAAAATCAGATTGTGAGATACTTCCTCAGTCTGATTAATAGTTAATATCTAGAGAATATTTGCAAGGGAAAGGTGAGAGTAGAGTAACCCAGCACTCAGTATAACACAAGCAATAATCAAACAACTTCTGAAATAGAGCTTGAATGGTAATGAGTATTTTACACTTCCATCCTACTCTTAATGCTCTAAGTAATTCACAAGTTCTGTTGAAAACCTCCCATGTTCCATTAAAAGAGATGACCTCACAGACAATTAACTTAATCTCACAAAACTCAACTGAAGTAAGGAAAAGCTATTGTCCCCATTTTTAAAAAAGGAACTGAAATATGAAGATAGTAATGACTTCATACAAAACCCACCAAAATCAGCAGAAATATGTAAATCACAGCCTTACACAGCACTACCTTCATTAACCATTTTATCTTCTGATAGCGTTGATTTTCTCAAAGCTTCAACTCCCAAAATCAATAAAAAAACCTCAAAACATGGAGTTTTGAAACTCAATAGAACACTCAATATTGATTTATTTCTTTAAGGCTAAGGTTATTTTTTATGTTTTAAGGCTGCTGGGTAAGAAAAAAAAAAGGTAAAAAGTAAAACCCTGAAACCTGAAACCCCCCTCGGGCACCAAAAAAAAAAAAAAAGAAAAACAACAAGGAAAACTCAGAAAAATTATTTCAGTTTTAAATAAAGAGAAATCTCATTTTTCAGTACTGTCATGACATTTTGGCATTGAAATGACATTTGAAAATTTGTGGTTTATAATCACAGATTAACATGCACTTAACTTCTCTTTGAAGTTACTGTGGGTAGTTACACACACAGATTAAGAATGTGCTACTTGTTCTGCAGAAGTGAGCACAGGCCATCAAAACAGGAAAGTGATGAAGGCTATGGTTGGAATATAAACTTAAGGACAACATAATTCCTTACTTAGGTAGCTAAACAGTCTGAATTTTCTGAGTCATCAAATATTGAGCAGAGAAATTTAATTTTTTTGACATTCCAAACCGAGATGGCTAACAGCTAATGTGCATACTCAATGCAAACAAAAGAAAGAGGAGATACGGTGGAAAGAGTTAAAATGGAAGGGGCAGCTTGGATTTCTCTGCCCAAGACACATATTTTAGAATAAGCGTTAAATCCAACTGAGAAAGTTGGATTCAAAGCTGGAGAGTTTCTCTTTATGTGTTGACAAATGCAGTAATTGCAGAAAAGGGACATTTGGAATATCCAGGTGTGGAGCTTGAACCTGCACTCCTCCTCTTCAGGAGGAGTGTTCTAACCACCATTAAAAAAAAAAAATATGAGATTGTTTCTTGGCATTTCAGTCACAGCTAACTGTTGAGTACCCAAGAATCCATAGCCCTTGAGTCCAGAAGGTGTTGAATAAAAGAGCTTAATTCTAACATTTTAGGGTGAAAGTGTGTTACTCTATTCTAGCTCTTGTTCCTGTAACATTTTGAGTTTGATTCATTTGGCCAAACATACACTTCTAATTAGTGTCATTGGCACCCAGAAGTGTTTTTTTTCTTTCTCTTGACTATAAAGGAAGCCAAAGATGACATAGATCTAAACCATTTGAGTGTAGAATCACAGAGCTTGATTCAAGTGCCCACACATGAGCACCTAGTGTCATTTCAGATGCCCTCAGGATCCTGCCTACTCTCCAGCTGCCACACATTACAGGCATGATACAAAATGTGCCCACATATCCATTAGGCCTAATTCAGAAGACTCAGTCTCCTTTCTTCTGCATTTTCTTTTATGTTTTTTATATACTTTCATAATCCTAGAAGAGGTGACAGTCCTCTGCCTGCTCCCAGGCCAGTAAGTTGCGTTATACATGTTCCAGGGATGTATGCTCAAAACCCCATGGGTGAAGAACAAGAAGCACGTCTTTAATTTCTTGAGACATACTCAGATATTACACAATGTACCACTTCAATTCAAAATAATGTAAACAACATAGTCTGAAGTCCTTAGAGTTGACTGGTTCTTTACCTTTAGACAGGACAGCAGGTCCCAAGTTGTGCCTAAGTGTTAGGCAAAAGACCCACATCCACAGTGACAAAGCGTTAGGTCTCGTAAGATATTTTTTAACCAAAATCTTGGATGCCTGAGGAATCTCACATTCCTAAGCAATACAGACAGGTTTCCTGACATGCTGCCATGAGCTTAGGTTCATTAATGATAACTAACGAACCTGCATGCTCAGCTGATGCTGAATATCTGATATTCAACTTCCGTAGTCTTTTGAAGAAGAAATTGTGATTAAGCCCCTCTGAAAAGTAAGTCTTCACTTTAGGAGGTTGTCTATCAAAGCTGTAACTCTAATCAAGTGAGATTGTGTTGGCACAGAATTTTTATTTCAGTTTTTATTCTTTTCTGAAGATTCTGAATATTGGTGAGAT
Organism: Psittacus erithacus; assembly: GCA_009867235.2. Classification (NCBI taxonomy): domain Eukaryota; kingdom Metazoa; phylum Chordata; class Aves; order Psittaciformes; family Psittacidae; genus Psittacus; species Psittacus erithacus. The sequence continues at coordinate 9,195 of WYDI02007830.1, read as the reverse complement.
GTGATGCCTGTACCATAAGAATAGCAAAGAACTATACTGAATGGAGGTCTTAGAATCATATGGTAATATTTGCTGTAGTTGAATAACTTTTGCAAACAGGCCTATTTGTTTATCTTAGAACTAATTATAAGCATACAGGACACAATCAAGGTAAACATACAAAATTCATCCTCCTTGGGAAACAGCACTTGTCACACATTTAGTAAATAAGAGGATGATAGAATGAGGTTTTGTGTCACCCAGTAAGCTCCCAAAGAACAGTGCAGGGCAATGACAACCTCAAGGTTAGAAAACTTGATGTCCAGCTTTATAAAGTTCCCATCAAGGTATTGCAATATTGTTGAGGAGGTAGATAGTAGCAATCGGAAATGAACTATGCTTTCTTTGAGTGTAACTTAGGGAAAAAATTCAGACTGAATGTCACCTAGTCATTTAATTGAATCAGAAATTAATTCCCTAGGGTCAGCTGAGATTGAAACATAGGCTTGACTATAATCGGCATAACAGTGTCAGCAGAAATTATGCCTCTGAATGATAGCACCTCATAAAAGTGTAGGGCAAAGTTTCTCTAAAGAGGTATTAGAAAAATGTGCTTCCTTTTCTATAGCCTTTGATATTGGATGCATTGTTTGCATATTTCAAAGTGAACTGTAAGACCATCAGATTTTCATACAAGTACTTGTCTATAACCTTCAGACCTCTTTTTACTTCTTGAGCAAACCAAAAATATCAACAAAACCAACAACTTTAGAAATATAAAGATGGAATCAAGTCTACATTACTCTTCCTTAACATGGAAACTTATGACATTATGTTTCTCTTCAAAGATGCTGGGCTTATTAAAAGACAGCAGGGACATCTTATATAATCATCTGTCTTTTCCTTCTCTTGGAACTTCTGGCCATAGCCAGACATAGCACACAAGAAAGGGTATGCCAGCTGACTTCTGATCTCTCACAGTAGAATCTTATGTTCTGCTACAGTTGATTTGAAAATAAAATCAATAGGATAATAAACAGTAAGATCTTAAGTTTATCCAACTTAGAAAGATTGTATGCAAGAGGATATAAGTACCTCAGTAAAGCATTATAATACTCTAAAAAAGATTGCTGCAATCATCCTAGTCTGGATATGAAACTAGTAAAACCATGTTAGATCTAAACCAGTGTGTTTTTAAATGTGTTCTAAGTCCTGCACATAAAGGGAATAAGTGAAAAATAAAGGAATGCCTATAGATATCTTTGTTAAAAAAGAAATCAGTGAATCAACATGAGAGGCTACAAAAGAACATTATAGAGCTGGTCAAACAAAGTGATTTTTTTAATGAATTTAATAATGAACTGTTGAAAAAATTCTCTAATGAAGCAATACGTCAAAATGGCACTTCACTGAGCTCAGATTTGAAAGATCTCAGATTTTATAGGCTTCTATAAAATCCAGAGCAGAACATCAAAGAAGCTCTATTTCCATTCTTGTTTGTGCTGGGAATTCTAGGACCTCATAGATATATCTTTTGGATCTACCACAGCCTGTGGGCCTCAAGTTTTGGACAGATATATCTAACATTTGTCCCATCTGTCCCATTTGGACAGATATATCTAACAGTACATTTGTCCCAAACCACTCTGAGAAACTGAATCAGTCTGTGGAGATCTACTTAGTGGAGCGGTAATCACTGGAGATCTACCGCACTTTAACTCATACTGAGTTGGGCAACTGGATTCAGCGACCTACACTTTGGTATTTAGTGCAATTTAAGATACCCTAGGGCATCCACATTTGCCAAGTAGCAATAATTGACATGGCACAAGACCTGTGAGAGACATAAGGTTTTTTACCTGTTTGGAGGACAGCAGCATACCTGAAAGCATCTCAGCTAGCATTTGACACCAACATTTGCTTCTACGTAATGGAGCAATTAAATATTTGATGAAGTGTATTAACCTGCAAGTGAAATCCCACCTTAGTTTCCTCTTGTATTTAGTAAAAATATCAAGGAATATATAACTATCTAATGCACTGTTGCTAAATAATTCTGTATGATATTGCAGCTAATTGCACTGCAGGAGTAAGGACAACTGTCATCACTAGTTAAATTACTTAATTTTATTTTCCCCATAAATTTATTTCCCCATAAATTTAAAAATGTTGTGAAAAACAGATTTTTCATAACATTTAGAAAAATTAATTTTAAAATTCCAATTTAATTTTAAATATCTTGGGAAAGGTAACTATACAGTTTTGTCTCATCTATGTTTAAATTGCAAACTTCTACCCCACTAAGTAGACTTAAGAATCTGTACTAGCAGCTAGCAACCAGCAACTTTACTTTTATGAATTTTGTTTTCCAGATCCTACCGCATAAATATAGTAACTGTAAATACATACATTTGTAAATACATTTATTAATAAATTATATGCATAAAATTTATAAATGCATTGTAAATAAATACAATAATGCTATATTATAAACATATAAACTAGTATAACAGTTAATAGCAAACATGCAAGCAACTGCATTTTCTGTCTTTCACCTTTAAATAAACATCTTAAAATGTGCCTTAGGTAAGATTTAAGATATGTACATGTATAGACAAGTACTTAGTATCTGTAGATGTTATGTTAAAGCATAAACTCATTTTTTAACATTGTATCATTCTCCATCTGTTTTCTGAAGAAAGGAAAGACCATATGCAAAGCACAGATTCCAGTTGGTGAAAATACAGCTAAAGCCTTATTTGCACATTGCTCAGTAGGATATTTCTTCAGCTGTCTTTGCTAAAACACCCAGTTCCAAGAAGCTAGGGGATGGTGCACGCAGGAAGATTTCTATGCCTCTCAGGAGCATCAGTCTGGCTCTAAACTAGTATTGCAGAGTCTTTCTTCCTTTGAAACACAAAAGTAGCAGGAGTCTCAGTTATTACTTTCCTTTACCAAACATTTCCAATTCGGATGGTATTTTAGATGTTTCACTTGAGATAAACCCTCCTCTGCTGGTGCCTATCTTGCCCTATTGACAATAGAGATGGCTAAGGTGATTAGTTTAAACCAGATTCACAACTGTTTTGCAGTACTCTAGATATGTGTTTATTTGTTTCTATCACTAATTCATATTTATCAAATGCTCTGCTGCGGTGGAATCATATTCAGATTGCATATGTACAAAGGTACATTTTATTCTCCAGAAGACAATGTGGGCAACTGATTTAGTAAGCCCTGCTTTGAGCAGGATGGGATAGACAATCTGCAGACACTGCTTACAATCAGAATAATTTTGTGGTTATATATGATAAATGGGTTAGTTTAACCCTGAAGATTACCTTTATGACTTTTTTTTTGTTGCTTTGCCTCTGTACTCTCAAGTAGGTATATTAAAATGAAACCTTAAATATGGACATCAGATAAACTGCCTAATTTGATTTCAGAGATATGATCATTAACACCAGGAATATGACTTTTGAAAAACAGTTAGTAACCAGAAATGCTGTAAACACAGAAATGTACCTGAAGTAGGGTAGAGAAAAGATTTAAATGCATACTACAAATTAATCCATGTAAATCAAAGTAAAAGCTCAATTGTCATAGCAGAAAAAATTATAGTTAGCTACAACTGGATTTGTGGACAAATTACAATATTTTGGAAACAATTTCCTGAACATCAGAGAAGGTTAAAGCATAAAAAATGCTTGCCTTTCTATGCAGATGTATGCCTTTATGATCAATTAACTGGACTACATTGTTACACAAACAGAAATACTAATGAGAGTGTGTTTGTCTCTGGCTAACTATAATTTTCCTTCAGCAGATGAATTTCCATGAATTACCCATTGCTTTATCCTCTGGCCCAAAGTATTAATCACAATTCCTTTCAGAACAACTGCCAAGTTTATCAGCGCTTCAGATTCAGAGCAGTAGGTAAGCAATACATCATTTTCCTTCTCCATCCATCAAGCCAACTTATTTTGAAGTCAGAGTGAGAAAGTTATGCAATTAAGAAAAATATGTTAAATGTAGCTTTCCTACCCACAAGCTGACTTTCCGAAACACAAACTAACTATCATTTTATTCTATATGTGACTTAAAGATTCAAACAAGCAGGAATTCAGGCACAGTCAGATTTTTTCCTTTTTTTTTTTTTTTTTATGCTTTAAACTGATCGCTGTCTTTATGGAAAGCTTCTATATATAGCTAGGGAGAAAAGAGCAGTTAAGGAGAGACAGAGGTTCTCATCTAGTGTGAATTGGCCTAATTCCACTTATCTTGCCAGAAATCATTTCTTTTCTTCTTCATTTAGTTTAATCTATATCTAAAGTTAATGCAAAATAAAACTGTATTTCAGATGCTTGACAGCTCAGGTACTTACAGATCAGAGACAGAATTAGACGGAATTTTTATAAGAAATTACATTAGCAAGATATAATGAAAAATAACATCTATATTTTCATGTAGGGTAAAATCCAAATATATTAAGAAAGTTTTGAAAAAAACCCATATATTCCCACAAAATTACCAGGCCAGTCTATTCTGAGAAAAGGTTTCACATGAGCATTTCTGACACACACAGACAAGACAATGTACAACTTAAAATCCAATTACAGAGGGAATTCAAGTTCACATTGGATTTCTTGAATGTTCTCAGTAACATGGTCAAGGAATAAATGTGCAGTCTTTGACCTTCATGATAAATGGGAAGTTCAAATGAGGACTAAGCTGGGTATCTTTATTAGTGCAACTCAGCCCTCATTAAACTTAGACATAACTCATTCAAACAATAATTGTATTCTGACTGGGACACGAGGGATTACCATATAACCTGTGGCTTGCCATAGCCCATTGACACTTCATAGGAGTACAGGAACGGAAGGAAGGGTGAGGTCGAACATATCCATATCATGTCCCTTCCATCAGCTTATCAAGTCCCATGACAGAAACAGATTTTTTTCTCATGCTTTTCCTCCTAGGAGTTCCCGAATTTGGTTTTCCCCCATGGTTACAAATTTTCTTATTACCAGCCTGCACAGAGGGTAGCTGTGCTCTTGGGCCAGCATAAACCAAAAGTTCATGCCCTGTACCTGTAACACAGTTCACCTCATCATTATGTGTGATATTTGGGATTGATTCACTTGCCCAACCTTCAGTCATCCAATGTCACCTGAGATGTCCTCTGGTATCTGAAATATTTACAGTGGGTTAACAAATAGGTTTGTGAGAGACCCATGCCAGACTGAGCTGCGGGCAGTCGGGATACTCTAAGGTACTGCAGAAGCACCATCTTTTCATGTGTGAGTAACTGACTATTGACTGAGAAGATTCAGCCACCCAGACTTTGCCTTCCACTGCCATCTGAGATGTTCTTAGGAATCTGGGATATCTGGCATGTATAAAAGGCATATGCTGTTATGGAGATGATCTTTTGGAGAGAGAGGGTCCAAGCAGCTGAAGCTTTTAATCAATTAACATGACATTGAATGCTCTACTAATTAAAACTTCTGGTAAACCTCCACTGCCCATACTGGGAGCTTAAACAACTAGAGCACATCTAGAATCCTGGATATAGACAGTGGGATGCTCAACTGCCTGTACACTATAAACTTATTTAGCACAATTTAAAATGTCTTAGAAAATTTTGTCAGGTCTCCAGCTCCATTGAAGAAAGACATGAGTTTTAGAGGGCACTCAGTACCTGTAATTGGTCAGCTGAATCCCTCTACTAAATTTACATGTCTTAATTGCAGATTAAATCCCATGCTTAGCATTTATGTCCTCAGTACATTTACAGGTAGCCACCATATATTCATATTGATATTCATGTTTACATTTCAGCACCAAAGTATGAGCTTTTCAGCCTCACTCCCCTTCACAGTCAGTGGAGGATAACAGACACTTCCAGAAAATTAAACATTTCCTCCTGAAACAGAATTTTTGGATGTGCCTTTGAGTCGCTGTACAGAGATACCTTTCTTCAATGACTGTGTTGGGAGGTTTGTCTGATTAGATCAGGTTCTTGCACCTTTAAAAACAGAGATATCAGTCTGTGCATTTATGCAAGGTTTTTGCTGATTCAATCAGTACCAGGCTGGCTGAATCATCAGTGCTGGAAGAATAGTGATGATAAATATATAAGTCTGTGTCCTCTTTGTTTCTATACGTGCGCTTTGGTCAGTACAGTTTTTTATGAACTTCCCTCCAGGTCTTACTCTGTGGAACACAGTACAAGTAGCGATTGTTCTTATTCATGGTCATTGTGGATTTATGAATGCAATGAAATGTCAGTAGGGATTTTTGGCCACTCAGATATACCTCCCTAACTGTCAGAGCTTTGTCCAGCTCACCATGAAGCTGGTGATATTTTTCTCTCTCCTGATTAAAGTGGTCCAGCTCTTACACAGGGTCTTGCCATACCCACAATGAATCTTTGAATATTGCAGAGAATGTATTGGCTCTTGACAAAAAGATGCATTAAAAGTGAAGTTTACGAAGCTGAAACTAAGTTGGATGCTGTAAATGCTCAAGCATGGCCTGTGCTGCAGCCTCCAAGATAATACCACAGCCTGTTACAGGCATGTGTTTCATAGAATCATAGAATAGTTAGGGTTGGAAAGCACCTTAAGATCATCTAGTTCCAACCCCCACTGCCATGGGCTGGGACACCTCACATTAAACCATGTCACCCAAGGCTCTGTCCAACCTGGCCTTGAACACCAACAGGGATGAAGCACTCACAGCTTCCCTGGCCAACCCGTTCCAGTGCCTCACCACTCTTACAGTAAAAAACTTCTCCTCATATCTAACCTGAACTTCCCCTGATTAAGTTTGAACCCATTACCCCTTGTCCTATCACTACAGTCCCTAATGAAGAGTCCCTCCCCAGCACCCTTATAGACACCCTTCAGACACAATGCAGCCTTCTCTTCTCCAGGCTCAACAGCCCCAGCCTTCTCAGCCTGTCTTCATACGGGAGGTGCTCCAGTCCCCTGATCATCCTCGTGGCCCTCCTCTGGACTTGTTCCAACAGTTCCATGTCCTTTTTATGTTGAGGACACCAGAACTGCACACAGTGCTCCAAGTGAGGTCTCATGAAAGCAGAGTAGAGGGGCAGGATCACCTCCTTCAACCTGCTGGTTGCGCTCCTTTTGATGCAGCCCAGGATACAGTTGGCTTTCTGGGCTGCAAGCGCACACTGCCAGCTCATGTTCATTTTCTTTTCAACCAACATGTTTCATCTTACATTGGGGCAGAAGTCCAAATATAAAATAATTCAGGAAGAGTTTCCAGAAGAAAATGCATTGAGGCACAAACTAGGTGCATTTTTTTTTTTTTAGCTTGCCCAATTTAACTACCTTCCTACAAGCTAAATGAATTCCCAGTTTAAGGTCCAGAGAGTTTCCTTTGGTTTTATGAATAAAGCAAGCTGTTATGCCGTCTCCTGGATAGGCGAGAGCTTGGTATGTTTAATACTTAGAACTTGTTTCTTACTATTGCTAAGTCAAGTCTCATATTAGCTTTGATGTGTTAGAGCTAGTCTTGTGTTGCCAGCAATTAGCATGATCCAGGGCAAGTCACTAGATTGCTTCTCACCAAAAAATAATAGTCCAGGAAGAATATGAAATAAAATGTTGAGATATTAAAATGCATACAGTACTAAGAATGGTCCGCTCCATGTGATTGAGGGGCTAATCAAGCCTGATGGTAGTCAAAAAGCAAGGCAAAGCAGTTTCTCTTCTCTCCTTTAATCCTTCTCTTACCAGCAAAAGCACATCATAAAAAGAACAGTGACAAAAACTTTAACTCAGAAAATGCACAGATGTGATACAGACACTCTTTAGTCTGTAGAGACTAGAGACTAAAGTCAGAAACAGCACTGCACCAGCTACTAAGGGAAAAAATGACTGCTACTGCTGAACCCACATTTCATTTTTGCTTTCTTTTAGTTAAATGCCATTGTTTGTATTGTAAGACCTGTGATCAATCAGATCAGCGTGGCTGACAGCCTCACTTCATATAATAGAATCAATTGGTTATATATGTTTGTTCTTTGGACAATTTCAATAGTAAAAGGCATAAGAATTGAGAATGGGAAATAAGTTTCTTAATTTGCTTATAATACTGTTTTGTCATCATATTGCTACGCATTCTCCTCTTCTTCTGTCTTTACTCCCTCCTCCTTCTTAGAAGCTCCTCTCACAAGGGTTTTATGTACTGAAATTCAAACTTCTATTATTTTTTAACATATCATCATACTGCCTTCACACATTACACAGACTGAGGAGAACAGTCATGGCCTAGACAGAGCAGTCAGCCAGCCAGCCAGTCAGTCTCAGCCATCCAGGTTTACAAAAGCCAAGGAACCTAAACCATTTCTGGGTTAGTATCCTTTGTCACAGTATGACAAGCAGTTAGTAACTGACAGCACAATTTATTCTCTCAAGGCAACATCAGGAACCATAGCAGCAGCCAATGATAAATCATCATCCTGTGGGATCTGTACTACACCTGGCAGCGGAGCTTACATATGAATTGATCACTAGTCATGCTTCAGAGTAACTTGAAAAAGGTTTTGAAGAGATGTTGATGGACTCCTATTTAAACTATAAAAAGGCCTTCCCCAATCACTGTGGTCATGAATATCTATTCCCAGTGGGTTCCTGGAGGAAATAAAAAGGGAATGCTGAAGGCAGAAAGAACTGAATGACTGGGGATAGAGTGGGGAAGGGCAAGAGCTGAACAAGCTGCAGGTGGCAAAAAGGAGGTACTCAGGCTAAAAGCTAGCAAGGAGCTAGGAAAGGCGGCAGTTAGCAGAGACAGGTGGATAGTAAGGATGTAACTGGAAATGTGATGGTTGAAAATATTTAAAGATGCATACTGTTATTTTATCCATTTCAAGTTCTTCATAGAATCATAGAATAGTTAAGAGTTGGAAAGGACCTTAAGATCATCTAGTTCCAACCCCCACTGCCATGGGCTGGGACACCTCACATTAAACCATGTCACCCAAGGCTCTGTCCAACCTGGCCTTGAACACCAACAGGGATGAAGCACTCACAGCTTCCCTGGCCAACCCGTTCCAGTGCCTCACCACCCTTACACTAAAGGACTTCTTCCTTATGTCTAACCTGAATTCCCCTGTTTAAGTTTGAACCCATTACCCCTTGTCCTATCACTACAGTCCCTAATGAAGAGTCCCTCCCCAGCATC